>LOND01000244.1:53961-124411 GCA_014220965.1 Paragonimus kellicotti
GAGAAGCCGTCACAATGCGTGGTCAACAGTGGGAAAAGGTCTGAGATCACGGTGCGAACAAAGGTATCCCGGAGAACAGGATTTCGCCTTAAACGGTTGCCATCCTTAGCAGAAAGAGTATTCGACTGAGCATGGTCAGTCAATATTACTGATTCCGCACATGTGTGGTCACGTGCTATGGAAAGACAATATAACGTTTGATTTTTTTATTTATCCGCTGTCTACTCCCTTTCTGTAAGTAATGCGATGATAATAACTTATGTCCAGATGCAGGTCGTTTTGGCGATCAACTGAATTCGTGTACCTCACTTATGTTCGACCAGATAGCCGAAAACGTATTTGGACATAACACTTCGAACCTACGTAATTACTGATACTTACGGTTGCCTCATGAATAGAATGGCCAAATTTCAGTCCGGCAGTGGCAAGGATATGCACTACTGACGAGCTCTAATGAGAGCGAAACCCGAGTCTAGTGCTTCTTTTCGAAGGGCCGACTGGAAAGTCTATGGATGCGACAGCTCTGGATCAATTGTGGGTGATGTTCAACTTGAAACCTACGTATTTCCTATTATAATAACATCATCTGGTGTTATGACATCGCCATCAATTTGACATGACCTCGGGTTCAGGTGACTCCTGAAGTAAACGCAGAGCAGGTTCTACAACAGCAAAAGCTTGAGTGTGCAGAAAGAAAGTAAATGGCAACAAAGTATTCTGTAAGACACCGTAGTTTGATAAAGGTGTACTACGCGAAAAACAATCGCATACGGTTGCAATATGTGTAGAAGTGACAGTATCCCTCACAGCATCCACATCAGTATATAATATATATATTATATATATATATAATATATTATATATATATATATATATATATATATATATATAAACAATGTGTCGTCAATGCCTGACATTTTTAACTGCCTTGGCGCGGTGATCAGGTTTGTGCACTGTTTTGAACCAGAAGGGCTGCGCTGTCTAAGAGTTCCGTCCATTCTGGTTCAACCGTGTCGAATAAGCCAAAGTGAGGCATCCAGAAAAAAGTGGTTACGCTCATAGGGTTTGCACGTCGCGCTGCTGACCGTGTAGAGGGGCTGAGGTAGGATGAGGCTGGAACCTATAAGTATACAACAGAAACACACTTCCAGCTGTAGCACTGCTGTCCTTCGCGTACAGAAGAAGAGCTAGTGAAGGTGTGACGATCCACGGTTGACCAGTAAGTTACGCGTAGTTCTAAAACCGATCCCCAGCTTCACAAGAGTGGACCCAATATTCCTACGATATTATTAAAGGAAATGTATCAGTAATTACAGTCGGCAAACCTCAATCATCCACGACGACAGTCTCGTCCAACAAAATCAAGCTTTGCCCAGGCGGGGACGGAACCAGCAAGGTCAAACGCGAACCGTCACGTGTGCAGTGCGGTTGAAATTAGTAAGCGCGCATTGATTGAATTTAAAGTGACCACTACGTCAACGTTGTGAGCGAATACTACGAGTCGACCGACAAGTAGACGAGTAAAGAGGACAATTGCATTTAAACTACCGTCGTGTGTTGCGTAATATAGCTCTTCTGGTTTCATGTTACACACGCGAATAGGTCAGATCAAGAATGGTTACTTGCGCTACAGACGATTAATGACAAACTAATTCAACAGAACAACAACGCGGTGTGTAAGGGCCTCGGAGCAAATATCAGGTTAGTGAGAAATAATAGGGAATGCAAACAGTGGGGTCAACGAATTAACAGAAGGTATTCTCAAACAGAGAGAAATCCGACCGCTCAACAATTGACTGTGACCACCGGCGTACTACTTTGTACGGTGACAAAATCCGCACAAATTCTCATGAATTTGATGTAGCCAACAATGCATCTATAGTAATCCAAATGAATCCTCAACAATGCGTTCACGGGCTTGGTTAAAGTTGTTAAAACCCTCGAAAGAATACGCCGGTTCGTCAACGATATAATAATGCGCTTGACAGAAATCAGCTTCTCCTCCTCGTAACAATTAACACGGAAAATCTTGGTCCCGAAAATAACGTGACTGACCCCGTAAGTGCCCCCAAGACAAACCAAAAGAAGGGTGCAAAAAACAACTTTGTTTCGCTCCAACAACGTGTGCGACAAAGAGGTATTCATATGGTCCATGGCGACCTACAAACATTCTCGAATCAGAAAATCGAAGGACAGTTACCAAAAATAGTAGTTAAGGTCAGCAAGCCATCAATGAGCATAAGTGAATGTCCGACAGGTGAAAAATGGCGACCGTTACCTCTCGATTGACCACGACATTTCCACCCATTCAGACAAGATAAAATCGTTTTATCGAGGAAGAAGATGTTAGTGGGCGAAAAAATGGACTCCCTAACAAAACCCCACTGTCACAATATTGCCCTTCTGAGCCTACTGGCTTGTGGTAAGGGCATCTTCTGGAGGTTAATTTATTCCTTACATCCTGCTGCCTCGCAAGACCAAGCTTTTGAATCAAAGAGCCCTGAATGGGACGCTCACCAGGAAAACCACTATTTCGTTTTGAGTGTCGCTTTTGCCACACCGAGCCCTGTTTTGCGGACACTTGCGGCTGCACTCGGCGTCATAATGGTGCGAGAGTGGACAGATGATTACTGGACGTTGACAATTGAAATCGTTCACAAGGGGTTTGGCTCCTGTAGGTCGGGTTTCGTCTCCCAGGCCTGAGGCCCTCCGACCACAGAGTCGGTGGCTGTAAGGACGTTAGGTGATGATGGCAGCTAACCGCAGCTCAGTGGCGTGTAATGCGTCGTGTCTGTGGTCCGAGCTGTCCTGTGAAGTGAGTCATTAATTGATCGAAGGCGGTTGAAGCCGTAAAGAAGCTGTCTCGTTGATGACACCTTTTACATTCACTTACAGCCTCGGTTGTTTTTGCAAAGGTGTAGCGCCTTGATGTGTATGTTTGATTATAGACGTAGCTATTTTAGTGTGTTAGGGTCCACTTCCTTCTCCTCCCTTATTTCTTTCGTTTTTTCCTATATATAGGTCTTTTCTTTCTTTTCCTTTGTTCTCCGTGGTTGTGTGGCAGTCAAGCATCAGTGTGAACCACTGATGTATTGCTGTCTATGATGATGATTTGTTTCACAGGTTGAACGACTGAACCAGACTCATTCTTGGGTCCCACTTATCTATCTGATGGATGAGCGTGGATGCAAGGTGCTGTCCGTCGAGACAAGGAATATGCCTACTCTGCACGACCGATTCAAGACCGGAATGGCGGAACACCGTTCCATACTGATCGCCATGGAACTGAGCCGGTACAGTATCGAAGTCGCACCCTTGGGTGAGGCAAGGCTCAAAGATTGGTGCTGGTTACACATTCCATTGGATAGGTTACGAGGGAGACGGGGATCGGGAACAGGGTGTCTGTTTCGCAGTAGCTGACCGCAACAATATTTTGATGACAGGCGAGCCCCACATCGTCAGCTGTCATCCTTTCAGCCTTCTCTAAGCACGGGTGTCAAGCCTGCACCTGCAACCCATGTCAACGAAGACACTGTGGATAGCAGAACAAAATTCTGCTACTTCGCTGGCAATATGTCGATAGATTTGTCCGTTTGCCGCGAGCTCGTGTGAAGGCCAATACTGCTTCCGGACGCCTTGGCAGACGTGTCTGGTGGAGAACCACAGCATAAACACCGCCACTAAGCTCTTTGTATACTCTGTGTATACAGCTGAATTGCAGTGAAACTTGAACAGAACGTGCGTCATTTGATGCGTTTCCATCCGTGATGTCTAAGACGCATCTTAGGTATTCGGTTGTCGGACATGGCTCCGAACGCTGAGGTCCTTTGGCGGGCGTACACGAACGGGATAGAAGCCCTGATGGTGCTCTATTAGGCACGTTGGCTAGGACACACCCGTAGGATGGGAGACGAATAGACAGCGAAGCAAGTGAAAGCAAGTAGGCGAAATCCTGGTGGTCAAAAATCGAAATACCAGGATGTTAGCCAATTAGATTATTCGCGTTGTAATGTCGATTTTGGGTTTTAGGAAGACCTAAATATCAATCAAATCGTCTGCAGAAATGCGACATGGACAGGCGCGCGAAGGCACAGTGTACGACATTTGCGCGGTATGCAAAGAAACCATAGGTGTCACAGGTCGTGGCACGACTATATGGCGTTGCGATCAATTTGACCGTCAATGTTCTGGCCGTCTCGGATTGCTAATTCACCAACCTACTCACCGTACACCGTCAGCACAGACGAAGAGTGCGTTATGCGCAAGTAATTTATGTGTTATGTCTACTTTTTCGTCTGTATCAACCGACGATCATCATCGTCCGTTAAAACACTCGTCCTCTTTTCAGCAACTTTTCATGGTGGCTTCCTATCTATTTAATCACTTACCTTAGTTGGTGTAATATATACAAAGTGTCTTGTTTGGTTTTCGATCCAATTACAGGAGATACACTAAATAGTTAACGACTAATTGTGACGTTTCAAATCCGCGCAAGGATCCGTTATAACGCAAATGAATGAGTGCCGGATTGAGAGTGTTCTGCCACTCACAGTGTTCGTCTGTCAGTTCGGCCTCGCTCGTCTTTCACTTCGGCGCCCACGATTCAGACCGAGTGGCTGTCCGTATTCACGTGTCGGTTAAAGAAGTTCCGCGAATGGAGAGCTTCCAGACCACCTTCGTATGATCCGCGTTAACTAGGTGACCTGTGTCTGCGCCGTGGTGCCACAGTTTTGATTTAGAATCGGCTCGTCGTATCGCTCATTGATGTTCGCGCACGCGTGTGCGCAGCTGTTTGCCTGTTTCTACCACACTGTTGGTCACACTCGAAACATGAAATCGCGTAGACCACGCTATGCTGTTCGTGTGATTCTACATGATCCTTAACGTTCACTAAGGCTGAACGGAGTGTTGAGTTTGGCTTGTGCGATAATTGGATTACCAGTGGTTGGAGCATCCCTTTGTGCTGTTTCAGATGTGCTATGAGTATACGGCAATGTCATTCGCGTTTCGGGTTCTGCACGCTCAGTTCCTGTGGACCCTCTAATAGATGTCCTTATGAATCTACTAGGGTACTCACTGGAAGTGAACAGTGTGCACAGGTTTTTTCGTTCTTGTCTTCTGAATTTGGATGAGCTGCACTGCGTGTCTGCACGTCGATCTAATGTTCTCACGCAGCATGTAAGCTGATAGGTTAGATAATTTTTGTCCAACCTGAGAATGATAACAGTTTCGGTTTACGATAGACAGTGTTTTCAAGCCTGCTTGCTTCTTATAACCGATACATCGAGGAACGCCACGCATGAATTTTCTTGTTCGCGTGTACAGGTTATTCCACTTAGTATGGTATTCTAACAACTGTGAAATTTGTCAAGCTGAGTCCTGGGTGAAACAATAAATGTGTCATCCACATATCGAAGTCACACTTTGAATCTGAATGTTGGAAAGGCCTCAGATATACAAATATATATACATATATCCCAGCTTAGACCATACCATTGGTGACTCTCTGTTTTGTCTCCGAGGGATAACAGTCTAACCTTCATAACCCGGTTAACGAGCATTGATTAGCCGGACCAGAAAAGGGTTCCACTCGCACCTGATGGCCTTATTCCCTCGAGCATATATTCGATACGTGACCTGTGAGTAGAACGGCTAGCGGTGCAGCAAAAACCATATGCAATTATGTGTACAGCGTGTCTCGGCAACGGTTACCGTGATAAGCTAATTCGAAACGGAGGCTGTTAATGGTAGGGTTGCGTCTAAGTAGCCAACACCAAACACTTCCAATTTCAACGAAGTATGGATGATTATACATTCGAAAAAGGTAGACAACAACTTCACCAAGTCCATCCACATGTCTTTTTTTTTGGTTTTTCTCACGGTGCACACTGTTCCATGTTCCATAAATGCAACACGTTTTGATTTCTCCCGTTCTCGGGATCCTTTCGATAATCGTACAGAAAATGTCAGTTACTCGAAAAACACGTTTAATACAAAGCCGCGTATCTGGTGAACACCCAAGCCATAACTATGACCCTGAACCATTAGAATGCCATCTGTCTTTCCAAAACATTGAGACGCGTGTCCTACAAAACTAGTTAGATGTGCTCCCCACTGAAACTACTTCACAAGCCGGTGTGTATTCAGTCATCCTCATCAGATGACGTTACCTGAATGCTGCGACGACAGTTTTAGATTGAGAACTGAACCACACCTTATTATCCTACACTGTTTAATCCAGAAAACTGCACATTAGAAAGCGCTCAGCGAAACAGAAGCGAGGAATAATTTACGTATTGGTATTCACCTAGTTGCGGATGAATCGAAATAAAAAGGGATTGTGTATAAGCAGTATGCGGCCGGAAAAACATGATGAAACCACTTGCCTTTTTAATCGAATCCATCAGATCACGAGCTTGAGCCAACTGAGGCAAGCGAACATGTATGGTAGCCAATTGTGAAAGAATCTGTACAGCAAGCGAGAAATTCTCGTGGCCACGAACCAGACTAGCCTTCAGCTCGCGACACAAATGACACAACTGGGCCACCACGTCCGTAGGCGGGGATGATGTGGACTGACTTTGAGCAGCTGCACAAATGAGGCAATCGAAATGAAACTGTAGAAAACCCACCGTGTATACTAGTTCTGTGTGATTAGTCAACGAGAATGCCTGAACTACTGACTAACAATACAATATACATATACAAGAAAACAAAAACATGCAACGTTCAAACCGAATGCTTGTTGTCACATAGTACACTAGGCTGTATATGGCTGACCGCTCTCCCCCGGAGTGACTTAGTTCAGAAAAAGTGGCGACGGCATTGGCGCAGTTGGTCGTCATCACTGAACCACCGCGAGTATACATCTACACATATGGAGAATTTTTAAAAAAGCGTCAAGTTACCGATGTGACTCCGATGATCTAATGAATGAATGACGAATAAATCTTTCATCAGCATCATCACATCAGCCATGAGCTTGACCAAAAGGTACTGTGGCTCGAGCTGCCGCTTACGTCAACAGTGACGTGGAACATTCTAGAAGACGCTACTAAGAGAGTTGAAAGTCTAAGCGATTAAGAGTTCACTAGGTGCAAAGAAGGGTACAAGTAACAACTTGAAGTTAATGCGTCCAGCATTCTGCGCTGACGCACAACAGCCAGCAGAGCTTTGCTCACTCACATTGTTTTCACCATAACTGATACAGATGGCTTCAACGGTACGTACTCTTGCTTTCGGCTCCTTGGTTAGGACAATCGGGATATTTTGAACACCTTGCGGAAATTTTATTCAGCAACTGTCAACACAAAGGCATGCTTTGTTCAGTATTCTTACTCCTATGTGAAATAAATGGTGTTAACATGGTCGATCCGTGAGAGAGAACTAACCACTTGCCGAGGATCTAGAAGAACAACAGGTTGCACAGGAGAAAAGAATTCGCCGTCACTGGGCTATGTATGTTGGGGTTGACCACCCGATGCGTTGATCCTGAAAATGTTTGCAAGCAACTTTCGATAAGTCAACACTATCTGGAGTATAATCCCCGCACAAATGACTGGCCAATGATTCAATTAATAGATTATACAGTCCCAACGAAGTCAACTGGTCTTGAGGAAATGGTTGGATGAAGCTGTTAAGTGAACGTCGTAGAACAGACACTCAGATTATAATGTGTCTACAAGGATTTGATCGTTGTGGACGACGTGTGCGAAGGAGTATAGCAAAAGGTTTCCGTTCATGGGGAAAACCTCATGTGTTCTACGAATTAATGAGTAGCACATTGAACACATCGAACCGTGCTCACGAACTTAGATCCTATGCGAGAAAGGGTCAAACATTCTCCACATGCCCTTTTTTGTATGTAGGCATTAACCTGATCGGTATATCTAACCAAACAGTGAACATTGGCTTAATCACTTAGCCAACAATATGCTCTCACTCCCAGTTAAAGCGCTAGAGAGGTTACACAATGAATTGTATACGTCACCGCAATTCGACCGAAATTCACCGGTCAGCCGTAGTTCGCATGCACGATGGTAACTGATGGGAAGTCGAACGAGTAACCACCCAGAAAAGTGCATGTTACGAAAACTGATTCTGGAGGCACCAAAAACTTTTATTGTCCATAACCAACTCAGATGTCCACTAATCACGATAAAGACCGACAGTCCCAATTTCGTGAATGATTATTTAGTGATTGATCAGAACATCAACCAACGCTCCTGGATGATAAGAAGTTCTCAGATACATATATTATTTGAATGAACGCTGTTGTTGTTGTTGTTGTTGTTGTTGGAAACTTGCTACTCCCGAGATGGAGGCAAAGATTGAACTGATGTCATAAAGCATATCTCAGTTTTATCGAGTTTCCACCAGTTGTTTTATAGACAAGATGCACCAGTAAAATGTAGAAGTACGATTAGTGCCAAAGTCTCAACTCCACTGATAACTCGTTTGTTGTAACTCACGACGTGTTTAGAAAACTTTTTTTTTTCCTCCGATGCTCGTTATAATAAAATCCGATGCTGTGCCAGCGTGTCATCCGGATTGGTCATTGCGCCGACACGCTGTTGACACTGATTAGCCGTAGCCTTCTGCGAATCATTCGTTGACCTCGTATCGATGAGTTTGTCCGATGTAATCCCTATACATTTGTCATCGGACGATTATGCCGGAATGAAAATCACAAGGAAAATCACACAAATATATGTACACATACATAAAGTTTGAGGGAAAAAATTGGTATTGATGTACGTTGCAGATCTGTTTAATTCTGTCAGTCACGTTTAATAACCAAGCAAGCAGAATCAATGGGTGAACATTAAAACAAATGGAAATCCTTTTGGGGTTCACCAAAAAGACTGCAAAAAAGTAAATTCAAATTAAAAACTTACTGTCGGGCGTTCTGGATGCGCTGGCAACGGGATGCATCTTATCGTTTGTGGGGACCCTAAAACATCGAATAACAGTTGTTTAAAATCAAACTCGGAAGCTAAAACTAATTCTGCACGTTTGACAGAGAGGAGAATATTCTACACGGTAAATCCACCCGGCAATCACCGACGTCAGTCAAAAAACATACCAAACAATCCTCTACCACTTAAACGCGCCGTCCACAAAGACACTGACAAGTTCGAGGTCAACCTACTGCTGAACATCAGACGGTCCTACACATATCCACTTTGTACAGATGCAAACCGTTAGCCGCATAAAATGACATCAACGCCAACGGGTTGGCCAGTCCACCACCGAAGGCACGATTGAAGGATGCACCGGTTTATTATCCAATCAATGCACGAGCACACTAGCCAATACCCAAAAAAAAACAGACGGAAATCAGATAATCGATAAAGCTGAAGAAACCGTCCCAGAAGTCAGGTGTAAAAAATGTTAGAAAGAAACATATAGGTTTTCATATACATTGAACAGCACCCACAACTGATCACAGCTGTTGCATTTTCGAAGACTGTCCAGTCGGCGATTGTCGAAGAGCAGCACTAGACTTGAGTTTCGTTCCCATTAGAGCTCGTCAGTCGTGCATATCGTTACCACGGCCGGGACTAGAACTCCGGCCACGCTTTCATGAGGCAACCGTGTTGACCACTGCGCCACTGACCTCACACTAGACACGACCGAATTATCATATGTGAACGTTCAACCACTCTCGCTTGCGAGTAATGATCAGTAACATTAATATATACTATATATATTATATTATATATATATATATTATCAGTGAGAATGTCTGCAGCTCAGGTAGCCGACCCTAGATCACAACTGTGGCGCCACTGCGCGGACACAGGTCACGAGGTCACACATTGATCATGCGAAAGTGGTCGCACGGGCAAAGATGAAAGGGGAACGGCTTGTACTGTAGGCTTTCTATTCGGGAATTCGTTCAATCGACACGTAGATATAGACAGCCATTACGTCAGCGCCGTTGATACTAAAACCAAGCGAGCGAAGACAGACCGACGGGCGAACACGGTGAGTGGCAGAGCAACCTCATGCCAACACAATTATTTGTTTGATAACGGATCCTAGTGTGGATTTGAAACGTCACAATAATCGTTCACTACTCAGTGTGTGCCCTTTTAAATACTTTATATTATATATATATATATATATATAAATGTAAGCAAAGATACTTTCCACAAGAGGAAAGGCTGATAGCTGGGGAGCTCGATAATTAGTTAGTGGCAAAAATAACACAATATAATGTAGTACGCAACTTTCGCCACCTCAACGGAAAGCAAAAAAAACAACGTTTTATATCCGTCACAACGAGACTGGACCTTGACGTGGTGTGACGGCTTGCGAATCTCGATGACCATTGGACTAAACCGGACGCTGTGATCACCACACACGAGATAGAGTCACTCATGCCAGGCAGGCCAATGGGTAGAGTTCTGACAACCCAGTCTCCTGGTCCTCCAGGTTGGGGGTTGGAAGAAGGTTGGCATCTTTTTCCGGAAAAAGTACCAGTTCTGGTACATTGCCACCCAACCGCTGCCTTGCGGTACAGGCTTTTGAGCCAAAGACTTCGGTTGAGAACCCTAATCGTTCTCCTGTCTAAGTCTGGGCGTCCTGGCAGTATCTCAGCCCACACACAACAATGAATATCACAATAACAGTAAATCCATACTGCATCGGCCGTCTCGCAGTATAAACCAGGTAGCCTATCTGCTGCATACGCGGGTGGATAGGCGAAAACATGTTACTGCTGATCCTCCCCCACTGTCCTGCTATTTTTTTGGTAGTTAGGTCCACTTCCCCTCCCTCTCCTCTGTTTTCTTCTTTCTTCCTATATAAGTCTTTTTCTTTTTCTTTGTTCTTCGGTGTTGGGTGGCTGTCAAGCATCAGTGTGAACCACGGACGTATTGCTGTCTATGATGATGATGATGATATATCCGAGGAGTCAAACGTAGTGAGCATAAGCAGCACAAACAATCCAGCGAAGGAAAGATGCCGACAGCAACATCAGATTCATATTCGGTTTTCAGCAATACCCGTGGGTACTATGGCTGGGACTGCCATTGGTCCTGACAGTGATCCACGAAGTTGCAGAGTAACAAATGTATATCGAAAAAAAAGAACAGAAAAATAAAGAAGAAACAAACAAACAACAAGTGAGTTCTACAAAAAGCTTGCGGATGTGGACTCGCTACCGACTGCAACACACTGCCATATCAGAGAGTGTTTCCAGCCGGCAGTGAGTATGGTCGCGAACCCTCAACCTACCCGACGCCATACTAATTAGGATGATCGAGGCATTTACAGCCCGTTGCCGTGCCGCAGTCTAGCGACTCCACTGGTTCCTTCAAACATTGGCAGCCACAGTGAACATAGTACGGTGCGGCATACATCACGTGCGCATGTTCAGTACGTGGCCTACTGCATCGGCTGTCGGTCGCAAACTGGTACATCTTTCAAATACGTGCCAACGGACTGTCACGTTGTTCGTATAGGAAGTTCATTCGATACTGGCTAAATGACAAAAACAAAGGTAGTCAAATACTGAAGACCCACACCCAGCTCCCGTACGAATGGGCCACGTCTGCGATATACGCAACAAAACTGAGCGCATACGCGCATTGTAAATTTTGCCTTCAATCGATAGACGAGCGCCTATGCAAACCTAAGAGGGAAGAAGACCGGCGAAGTTACTGCGTGACTTTGCTGTTCTCGTTTACATATCGCCAACAATATTACAGATTGACGAGATGACACTACCCAGGTGGATGATGCGATTGACAGTTCGCAACTGCCGGCTGTCAGCAATAACAAAGACAGGGACAGTACCGATCCAGCTTGTAACAACGCGTTACAATTTGGAGGTACAAAGTGCATGTTGTAAAGACGAGCCACCCGATTCTGCATGTTTTGCATATTCTCTTCGAAAGAAATAAGTAATAGGATGCCGTCCATATATATAGTAAGTCACCTTACTATCTGGAAGGAGGTTTGCTCTGAGATCCTCGCAACCTCTGAGTGTAACTTCCAGAACGATTTCCATCACGTTCATGAAGTGGAAAGGAAGTTGGGATATCCCTGTCGAGCTTAACTCAACGTGGAAAACGCTCGAGGTAGCTACCCGTAAATGAGCACTCTGAGCTCACAGCGGGCAGGCAGGAAGTTATAAAAACTGGCAGACTTCAGTCTCAACAGTTGACAGCTACTGAGTAAAAAACAGTCGTTGGTCAATAATACCAAGACCGTTTATTGAGAAAAGAGATGCCGATGCGCCAATATCCGTAGGAAGATGAAGGTATCGTCGATACATCCATGACCAGGCGGAAATCTCATTCCTCTATTTTTTCTCTCTGTGTTTCAGAGGCCATGTGTATGATAACGAGAGTATCATGCACGCTAATACCTTGTGTTCTTAGAGGACTCCTGGTACCTCCAAGGTATAAACGACCGGGAACTATGAAGGTATCTTCTCCCACAGTATGGTATTCACTCATCACCTTTTTCTTCTATTCTACCACCCAGTTTTTCACCTTCACTGTTTCTCAAAGTGACGACTGTTTTCTAAACCAAGACAACTGGTAAACATTAGCGCTTTCAATGTCCGCATCTCTGACACGTGTCAGCAAGCTGCTCTGGCAAATACTCTCTCAAGTCTGGAAATTGAGTGTGTTGCGTGTCGGCAACGCGATTCTATGATTCAGTACCTTATTCATATGAGCTCACCTCCAGAGAACTGCCCATCGAAGAGCTTTTCCTCATGCACTCTGGTGACGCCGAATTTGAATTTGTGGTCACTCTGAAGTGGGAATCGCACTGAGTTCGAAAGCAGAGCAAGTTTGCCCGATTGGATACCAGCAACAGTCGCTCATACTTAAGACTCAATAATCGGTTAAATTATGTCAAACAAATCAGAAAAGCATCGTTATCATTTATAGCAGCGTACGTACCAACGGAAGCTGTTCAAAAATACTACAGACGTCTTCCACGACTCATCGTTGAACTCCAAAGCAGAGCTAAACATTCTGATATCTCCAAATTAACCAGCGATCATAATGCTCAACTTGACCATCTTTCAGAAGAAAGCGCTTGAGGAACGTGAGTGCCCGGACACACTGACAAGGAGAAAGACTGCTGTGTATTTCACGGTCCCTATATTCCGAGTGCCGGATTTCAACACGAGGAAGCACTTGCTAAATGGAGCCACTCTGTTATTATACGTCGTAGACACAATTTGATCATACAACAGATACAAGGGACGCCACTTTGTCAGAGAGGGTCGTTATTTTTGAGTAGCCGCCGACTCATATCATGCGTTTTGGTGCCCGTTACGTTTTTACTTGCACGGATCATATACTCGTATGTGTAACATAATCAACTGAAGAGAAGACTATAATGAACACTTACCAGTGGGCATTAGTAACGAATTGCCCAGTTTGATTTCAGGTAATAGAAGAAAACGGATGCTGGAACCAATCGCAACGGCCGTGAAACAGTGTTGTGAAAAATGTTTCAAAAAGTGTTGATACACAGAACTCTATTCCAGCACGTCGATGAACGTTATGAATAAGCGTCATCGATCCCAAATGATTCTGAATATACGACAAGCGTCGAGAACCTTCTAAAAGCTTGCACGAAGACCATGAGCATCACATCATCGAACAGTCGGAAAGCATTTTTATCTGGAATAGCGAGAAACTCCTTCCCTTACCTTTGGTTGTACTCATTGTCATCGTATAATTGAGACCATCTGTAAAACGATGGTCCAATAATCAAAGAACAGCCGCTCCGACTTCACAAATAGAGTAACATTTCCAGAAACAGTTTCATTGGTTCACGGACCACATAGACGACAGACCTGAATGATCAGATACTTCGTTCAAGACAACCCTCTGTCGAATCAGAAGTGACCTGGCGTAACAAGGATCACGGACAAACTCTCTCTCTCTTTGTCTATTCAAACACCGGTGAAGAATAGATATCAAAACTGTCAGAACCCTTTCGGCGGTTGGGAACTCAAAACGTACCCTGCAAATGGGCTATGGGCTGTTCTCGTTTTCAGAAAAGTCAGAAGTCTATATACTACTCACAAGGCGTCTGTTATGCGCGATCTCGTTCGAGTTATTAACTGGTTCATATTGCGTCGGTCCGCTAACCCAGATTAGGCCAATACTGAAGACCAGAATAGGATTCTGATCTGTCGGTTCATTGTTCCATGTAGTTCTGCGGCAGGTTTGGGACCGCGCTCCTATGGACAACTGTCGTTTGTGTATTTTTGGCCCTAAAACCATTTTGATTTAATTGCTCGTGATTTTCTATGAACTGTCGCCTTCGCGATGCAGTTCCAAAATACCTGGTCCGTCAAGATCTTTTTCTGCTACTCTGTACACGGGGTTATATCTGCTATTTCCCTCTTATCACTCCTTATGTGCCTCTGTTCATGTTTTTTGACACATTTCTGGAAGGTGGTTTTTGCGAATATCCATTGGCTTGGATCTGAGCTTTCTCCGGGCTCTATGTTGACCGATATGGAGTATGCGAATGACAACTTCGCACCTATCACCCGTGTCGATGAAATGCAAACCATGCTCAACAAAGTGACTGATCGGACTGGTCTGTATGGAATGTGCAACGCAACCTCCAAGTATAGTGTTTCATGAAGATTAGGATGCTTCCACTCCTGCCTTCATTATAGGTTATCAAATTGAGACTGTGAACACTTTTACTTACATGTGTAGTAGCACTTTGCCAGCATGTAATATTACTGATGAGATATCAGCGAAGATAGATGGGCATGAGTTGCCCTTGCCAATCTGCGTCATCTATAGCGTCGAGAAGATATGCGGTTGTCGCTGAAAAGAAGAGTATATAATGCCTGTGTGCGTTCTGTTTTGCTCTGTGGTTCAGATACGTAGCCTGTTCGCGACGAAGATGTCAACAGACCTGCTGTGTTCGATCCTCGATGTCTCCGCAAACTGATCCACATGAAATAAACTGATCGCGTGAACAGCACGGCTGTTCGTCGGCGCGTAATCCGGAACGCTCGGGATGGGTGTTCAAGTGGTCAACCAATCACGTTGCGCAATCTGTGGTGGTTGGGTCATGTACTCCGTATGTCAGCTAGGCATTTACTGCACCTGACCCTACATATTGAGACCAACAACAGTCGGCTATAATCGCGTAATAGTCAAGCAACAGTGTGACCGTGAGACATAAAGATATTGACTATCACACTGAGTAAAGTGAATAGGTGTCGCCTGTCTAGCTGGGGTCCTCAGGATCACTCAAATCATCATCATCATCATCACAGGCAGCAATACATCAGTGGTTCACACTGACGCTTAACGGCCACACAACCACGAAGGAAAAAAACCCTATATAGGAGGAGAGATGAAAAAAAGGAAGGAGAGGAGAAATGAACCTAACTACTAAAAATAGCTACGTCTATATTCAAACATACATCAAGGCTGGAAACGTAATCCGAGGTGGCAGTGTGGAGCAGTCAACAGTATACCTGCATTCATACCACTTTTTGAAAAACGGCATGACCTGAATCAAGGCGGCTAGTTTTAAGTGAATGCCGTCAGTGATGAGCGATGGCGATATGGCCACTTTGCGTCCACGATTGAGTTGCGTAGAGTGATCTCTATCTGATCCATTTTTATCGTTTGTGTTGAAATGCGTATAAATGTAACAACTGATTGCGAATATCAGTGCGCCGTGCACACCGCCTAACCGCTTCTCCACTGGGATGAGGATCATGTTTGAAAAGATCGAAAAAATCGCCGTAAAAGGCGACCATGGCGTCACACGACCAACGGATACAACGCAATTTTTCAAGAGGGCTTAGGACACAGCTTCGGAACTAGCGCGGTCTTGCACCCATTTGGGGAGCATCCAGTTGCATAGGTCACTTTGCTTCTTATGGACTAGGAACTGCAGGCTGGCATCTTGCAACTGGTCACCTATTTCGCTTGGGCTGCACCAATCTTCGTGACTGAGAAGTCCAGTGCAGCAGAGAATTTGACGCCTTCTCTACGGGTCTCACTGTGACTATGGATACGCACCAACATTCTCATCCTTTATACAATGGTCTGGTGGCAGATATAAATGGCGGCAAATGTTTCGCAAAGCCAGACCGAACAGACGCCTACCAACAGTAGCAGGAATGTTCAAAGGAACTATCAGAAGCACATCACGATGCTGACCGATGTTCCGGGTGGAGCCGTCCATCCCGATCTCGACATCGTTGTGACTGGAGCCAATGAGGCAGAACTGACGAAAGGCTGGACACACAGCCGGGTACGGATTCCCAGAATGAGCACATTTAACTAATTTGCAAAGCGTCTCACAACCAATTACGCCGTTAGTTCAGAATACGTTAAGTCAATATTTTCATTGAGCCTTGACAACTGGATTTTGGGAACAACCGAAAAAGGTTTCCATTCATGTTATTCGTTCAAAGTTGTTCACGTTAATTAATCGCGTTTGTGTTCGGTAAGATTTAATTATGACACAAAAGACCTAATCGAAAACCGTTGTTGTTCAGTACTCCTTTGAATCAGTCCGAAAATAAGAGATGCGAACATTAACGTCAACACTGTTGCGCCCCAAAACCCAGTTCGTACATTAACCATGGAATGACATTTTGCAGTCTCATCTGACACACTTACAAACCCAGCAAAACACAAGCAGAGCCATCTTAAGTAGGATATGGCCGAACCAAAAAGTCCTGTGAATTCCAGCAGTTATGTCGAAAACGCAGCAGTCTATTTGCTTTAAATACACCAACGAGTAATGTCGTTTCAAAAATGATACACCGACAACGGGCCGCAAACAACGATCGCTAAATACACCGTCCGTAATTATCAGATCATACAGCCGTATACATAATTGTCTTGATGTTACCAAATACCAATCCGCAATTCAAGCCACGACGGGAAAAAAAACGAGTAGACAGCTGAGCAGTCCGATACCGGTTTGAAGTATAACGTTATAGATGTACGTTCACGTGCCATGAGTAGTAAACAAAATCAGTGCTAAGTCATTTTCGTAGCGCGTACGGGCTGGCTTAATATCAAGAGATGTTCGAAATCCCTAATTCCAAGTAATGCAGTAACGCATCCCGCTCATTCCATCGGTCACGAAGATCTATAATGAACATTAGTGGTTGATACTGGGAGTAAATTGCTATACAACCGCTAAGTAAACACGCTTTACGAAAACTGAAAGGCAAAATTTTCAGCCCCTAACATATTCAGACCTTTAGCAAATAGAAAATTAACGCAAGCGTGGATCGCAGTTTTAAGTAAAGAACACTACTTGATTCAGTTTAACGGATAGTTCAATGATAAAATAGCTGACGTTCTGTTCAGGTCGAGATACGTAGAGAACAACAGAATGAAGACCAGGTTTGTTCAACCAACTGTGCACCGTCATCTAGTTGAAAAGCTGGTAATATACTTACAGAAGTTCGGCAGAAGTTTAACTGCACGTAGCAAACTGATGAGAACCAATGTAATTATCGAACGCTTTACGCGAAATACCCTTGCAAAGTGATATGTGTTTCAAGTACCAGGCGAGCTGTCAATAATCATTCACTGACAAACCGGGGAAACGTAGATCCGATGGGATAGGATCACAGGTGCGCTGACTAATGTGGTGAGCGTGTAATGTAGAATGAATAGATAGTTGAAACGTTGGACGTACGAAAGTAGCTTCCTGCTTTCAGTAGGAAAATATAATAAAATGTCATACTGTCACACAAAGTAACGTTTGGATAACTAACAGGAAGAAAGTTAAGTTGGAATTCATAACCGACACGATGGGATAGATAATTATGGGCAGTCCCTCATAGTGATAGCTTTTCATGAGTGAAACACATGTAGACGACGTTGGATGTAACAAGAGACAACTTACGGGACTGTGACCAATCTCACGGTTAGGACAAATTGTCCAATGAAGTGGATGAGGAAAATCTAGCGGGCTGTTTGATGTCTGACGCAATATTGACAACAAAAACAACAGTGCAAAAGTGGTTCATGTTGAAACCTATCTGCTATACAATGATGGCAAAGAGTTCATCATGGTTTAGCGGAACGGGAACGATGAGATCAAACCCAATGCCTCACCCATACAAGTAACGCCGTACAAACGAAAGGTCGGGTTGTAGGGAGAGGAGGACAGCATCCACCGGTCTTACCGCATCATTAACTGCACTCACTTTACAGAGAAGTGTCACACAACATCAACATTCACGACATTGGACTCGATTAAACAACGCCGCCCCTAACATATCTAGCGATACTACTTGAAAATCAGGGAGACTCCAACCGGATGGCAACCACAACGCTTGCATCACTGCTTACCTCACACAATCATGACAGGAAAAAGAAATTCCAGAAGAAAACGAAAGGAAGGATGGGGCCTAGTTTTCAAAGCCTATGTTCAGAGGTAAACGATGAAAACTGAGGTGCCTAGACTGTGTAAACAATAAATAGAACCACACGCCATCTACAGAACAGCAACTTTGCGATATTCATAGCACCAAGTCATCAGCTAAGTCTACTTCCTAAACAATTCGGGCAAATAGTTACAATTTCCATCACAGTGAGCGCGAATGATTCGTACATGGTCTAACCTATCTAACATGAGGGTGGGTGGGTTACGAGGCCAACATTTCGGCAGAACACGACCAACGGTTTAAAACTTACTGCTGACTCCTTCCATCTGTCTAAGTCAAAACATGAGGAAGCTGTCTTATATCTCAACTGAGTGAGCTCGGGGCTTGGTCGATTATGGGTGGTATGGCAAACGACAGATGAGCATTCTAAGTGGAAGACACGACCATTTCAAACCATCTTCAGTTTGAATGAGTGTAATTGGCCCTACAGAGAAGTATTGCAATCGTCCCGTGGTGTCACAGAAGACACACCTAGTCTAATGTTGTTCAGTCATCAACAGTATGGATGGTTAATGACGATCATTTTTCTACGGTCAACGAGGCGGCCTTGAACTGTCCGTACTTGCATCTACTTGCACACGATCAAGTAAATGACAACAGAAATCGGTCAAACAAAAACTGATCGTCAATGTACAACTGAAACAAACGCAAATCAGCTGACAACGACTTACTCTGATTCGGTAGGTTTTGATTGTCGGCGTGTGAGATTGTCATCTGGCCTTTTCTGTTTCTTCGAGTGTGCATTGCCCGAAGAACCAGAACCCACAGTTTCTCCGTTTGTTCCGCTATTTTTCGACGGTACGGCCCCATGCATGAACTTTTTACTAGCCATCGGTGCTGGAGAAGGTTCTCGTGAAACGGAATCGGCTGGTCGAGTACTGGATCTTTGACGGCTGTCATCTTCGCTTGAACTACTATCAATTAGACGGCGGCGTCTTGCTGAAGCAATTTTCGGACCCCTGCTTGAACTCAAACCTTTCGCACCAGCTGTCTTACTTTTCAAAATTCCGGGCGAGACACTTCTCCTAGCTTCTTTCTCTGGCTTAACTGGAGGGCCTTGGGTCTTACTAAACCCATTAGAATCTTCCAACGATTGCGACGGTGTTTCAAACTTAGTGCGCTTGTGGGGAAGTGTTTCTTCAACTTTGGTCTCTACGTTCAAAGACTGATCACTGACGATTGTGGCTGGAACGGAACTGTGCGTCAGCGACCGTTTGAAACCAGCTTGAGGATGGTTATTGGAAGGAACTGCCTCGATTACTGAACGGGATTCTGAATGAGAAGAACCTGGAGAAACGACTTCTCGGGTGTCTGAGTCAACGGGGGTTGGTTCAGTATAATCATCGAGTTCTGCAAGTGAAAACGAGCAAACGAAGTGACACTCAAGGCATATGCCGCCGTTTGGTTGACATGGCCATATGCAAAAGACATCCTACGCAATGTCGAATAAATGGATAAAAAATACGTCCACTCATTGAACATAAAATTATGCAACAGCAACCAGCTGGTTTAAAAAGCATAAAGCAAGTGAGTGGCGCGCATTTTGTAACCCCCGTAAGTAAAACCGGCGAAAAGGTTGTCATAGGTCTACTGAAAAAACAAGCGCACGCGAGAGGATTATGGCGACCGTAAGCAACTTTAAACTATCCGGTGAGCGAACTACCAAAGGCAATGCGATGACAACAAAATACCATACAAACTAGAAGACAGGCAATTCAACCAAATGACACAATGATGTTGCCGAGGAAAGTTTTTTTCCCGCATTATCTACCAAAAACTGAACTACTGAACAGGAACCGTCTTTACAAACCGAGTAATGATAGGAGCACAATGTTACAGTACTCACACCACTGTTCACATCAATGACCATAACGATGTAAATGTCGCTTTCGTTCGGAAAAACTACGTTGCAGAAGTACATAAAGTGGAACTGTGTGCGGCCTCATCCACCGATTAGTAATTAACAGTCAACTCATTCACCGCCAACCTTTGTGCGCATACACACGTCCAAAAGCATATTGGCGTCAACCATCGGGTATGACAATGAGGTTACGGAGCCGGCTGATACTTATCCAGTGCGCATTCCCATCGCAAATAACGCTCTCCACATACGGCCTTTTACACTTTTTCGTTCCTTATCCAATGAGAGAGACATGTTGCTAACATGGTGAACATCAACCCCACTGCACGTATGAACAATGAGTGAGCGATATGTATAACGAACTAGATGCAACAGGCCGATCGAGATTGATTACTGCGAATGTAAACATTGGAGCGTCTGGTAGCTGACACGTGTGTGATACCCGTCCAGTGATCGTTGCAGCAGGAAACTTCAAGAGTGAAATACGGACAGACAATCGGTTGTTTCTACAGGCAAGTGCCAACTGGACCGGTACTGATGTCCTGGGGGTAGGCGAGCGGTGGCATATTGGAAAATTTGTTATAACGAACACATGGTCGCTCAGGGCAGGGGATATCAATCGTCTTCAGGTATTTGACCACAGATGTCTGTGTTCGATCGCCTGCGTCGAGTGGCATCAACCGGTAGGCAGCAGAAATTGGGAAGAGGATATTTGGTAGTGATTGTCAAACGAGTTCCTCTGCTCAGTCAGTTGTTTAAGACGTTGGGTGAGATGGTTACATCGACGCTTTTTGATGAAGTCTGTGAAGTAAGTCCACTTGACGCGGGACAGTGAAAACCGTAAGGACGACGTCTTACGCTCACTTATGGTTCGGTTGTTTGTTTGCAAGGTACAGGCACATTGACGCTGGATGTCTGAATATAAACTCAACTATTTTTACTAGTTGGGTCCCTTCCCATCTCTTTCTATTCTTTCTTCTCTCTTCGGGTACAGCGTTTGCTTTTTTCTTCATGGTTGTGTGGCGGTTAAGCATCAGTGAGAACCACTGATGCATTGTAGTCTATGATGAAGATGCCTTCAGATGATTGATTTGTTCGTTACAGTGAATATAAAAATCCACCTGTGATGACATAAGATTTCTGGAAAATAAGTTAGGAAACGAAAATATCATACTATCCAAGCCTGATAAAGGCGCAGGAGTTGTCATGCACGATAAGACTGACTACTTAAGTAAAATGAACTCGTTGCTGGAAGATACAACCAAATTTGTAAGGATAGACAACGAGAAGGATAAAACGATAGTTCTAGAGAAAGCTTTAACGAAATTATTGCGATGTTTGAAACAGACGGGACTCGTCGACTCAAGTACGTCTTTGAGAGTCAGACTAGTGGGCACTGTTATCCCTAGACTGTACGGGTTGCCTAAGGTTCACAAAAGTGGAATACCCCTGCGACCGTTCTTGGACATGAGTAATTCCTCATATCATTCAACTGCGAAATGCCTAGCTGGGGTGTTAGAGCCTGTAAGGAGACAGACAGCGGTCCACAGCTTGAGTGATTCTTTTGAATTTGTTAAAACCTTGAAGGAGCTAAACGTGTCAGGAAAAAAATATTCTCACTTGATGTAACATCCCCATTCACTAAAATCCCGCTCAGAAAAAAAAACAATTGAGTTTCAAGGCGATTATCTTGAGAACAACTCCATTAAGATGAGATTACCGACAGACGAATTGAAAACTGTTATACCGTTGTACCTATAATGTTCAGTTCTAATTTCCCGGTAGACTGCACCAAAAATAGGACGGGGTAGCAATGGGGTCACCAGCAGGATCATTACTAACTGATATTTCTATAGCAAAAGTTGGAAATGGTACGCTAACTACCATGATCAACTCGCTTACTCTTTACAAGTGATATGTAGATATTATTTGCGTAACTGATGAATCAATAAGCCCCAGGGAAATACTGGAACGGTTTAACTCAGCCCATAGGAATATCCAGTTTACCATGGAACCTGAGTCACCCGAAGATATCTCGTTCCTAGACGTCCTCCTATCCCGTCGCTCAAATGGGATAATACAGAGGAAAGTACACCGCAAGATAACGTGGACCGGACAATATAACAACTTTTATAGTTTTGTACCATTAAGACAGAAAATTAATCTTATCCGATGTATGATCGACAGGGCTAAGAAAGTATGCTCCAGTGACACTCTAGAGAAGGAAAGACAATTCATATTTAAAGTACTAGTTGAAAATGGCTATCCCGAACAGTTTGTTCATAGGCATATGTCAAATAGCACAAAGTTGAACAATGAACACATTGTAGAGAAAAAGTCTGTTTACATTTCATTGCTTTTTAAAGGCGACCATGCTACAAAAAGTATAGGCAACAAACTTAGCATAGCCCTAAGAAAGACCTATTCTGCAGCAAAATTACGTGTTCAGTTTAATTCCATACCGATTTTGCGCTCTCAGTTGAAAAATACATTGCCTATTCATCCTGCCTCTTACTGTGTATACCATTTCGTTTGTTCCTGTGGAACGAGCTATGTAGGCCACACGACACGGCGATTATCTGAACGCATACGGAAGCATCATCCGGTGTGGCTAACTCGGGGCCTGGCCAAATCTTGTTCGTCTTCCATCGCTGCGCACTTAATGGAGTCCAATCACTCAATCGATGTCAATGAATCATTCCGTCCTATCTATCGCGCTCCTAGTTTACAATCAAAACGGGTACAAGAACGCCTGTTGGCAGTCGCAGAAGCCATAGCCATCCGCTTATTCCCCCCAACTATATATTCAAGAAACGCTTCGTCAAAACACTGAATCTTCCATGGCCTGGTGTTCACGTCCTGACCTGATAGATTACGTATTCATGACCACTATCGTAACAGCCATCAATAATTTGTACAATAGACCTGATCTTTCTGAAACTGACGACAATCCGTTCGTTTAATTACCGCACATTTTTTCACACATGATTAACCCATATAAATGTGTTGTAATTAATCTGATGATGAATCACCGAAAACAAGCTTCTTCGCTACACGTTCTTCTAAAATAAGTTAACTTCGTTAGAAGTGTGCCGTGGTGGTGGCGCTCGATCGCAACGTGCCTTAGATGCGTAACGCCATAACTCTACTACTGAAAATGGCGCCAGTAGTCATGTGAACGTCATGCAGTTTGCACGTCACTGAAACGGTGGCATAGCGCTGGCGATATGATATGCTGAATTCAGTATGAGAAAATCAGGAGGAAGTCAATTAACAAACCAAAGTTTGCGTCATGAGAAAGCAGGTTTAAAAAGCCTAATCGCACTTGACTCATCCTGGACACAGAATATAACCTCAACCTACGTTTCCCGACAAAGCGGTCAAGCAAAGGGACAACTGAAGAGAACTACAATACGGCCATGTGCATTTGGATTCAACAGTGAAACTGGATAAAATTACAAAACCAAGAATTGTGCGTACTGTGGGTTGGTGACATATGCAATACTCAAAACTTTAAGACTGAAAATGTACAATGGAGAATGAAAATGACAAGTTGCTATTTCTGAATGTTTGCGCGATCAATTGGTCAACAATTCAAGTTGCACAGCCTGCAACACAGCCTGATCGTTTACCGTACCGGGTGTTATATACTGAGACCACCAACAGTTGTGTGGAACCACGTAGTGGTCAAGCGACAACATGGTCACGAAATATGAAGAACCTGACTGCCCTATTGAGTTAAGTGAATAGTTGTCGCCTGAACGGCTAGGACCCTCGTGATCATTCAAAGCGCTGGTTAGAAACGCTATCTAAGATGCCGGTGTACCGTAATTTATGGGATACCAGCATCCATACCATTTCAAGTTCTTCAACAGTCTTTTTTTGTTAATTTTTAACCTTCTTAGTAACGTTTTCTTTTGAGATATTCTACGTCATTGTTGAATTGAGTGGCGATCCGAGCCACAATTCGGTCTGTTCAGACTCAGCTTTTATAATGATGAGGAGGATGTTCCTGAATGTACTACCCAACTAACGGAAAGTTGGGGAACACAGATTACCAAAAACAAGCAAGTAAGAGCCAACCTCTAGCAGCGATCACCGTTGCATGGAATAGCCTAGTTTTAAAAAAAATGAACGGTTCTCTTAGTCATCAAATACGTCGGCATTTCAAGTAACAGATCTCCGTACAATCATAAGATCGACAGCATTTTTCCATGCTTTTTATTATTTTTAAAGTCCACATATGCCACGACCACTTTCGTTAAACTATCGTCGCAGTCGACGGACTTCGGTCAACTTTTGAGCACGAGTGTAACTACACATACGTTTGGCAAACAAAGACGATTTACGTGCACTGTACATGTTGACATGCTCGTGTCCGGCGCGTTATAAAACCTAAGCTTAGTCATGAACCAAAATGTAGAAGTCACGATGATAGTGCCTTGTGTCGTTCGATTTGCGATAAAGCCGCAGGAGTAGGTCGACACCCACATTCTATCACGTATAGCTTCAGAAATCGGAAGACTGACTGCGAATGACGACCGTTGTATCCCGTATATCTAAGAGACGCAGCTAATAAACTGGTTCATACGTTACACCTAGTAGGCAAGGTGCAAACAATAGCAATCACGAGTAAAAGCAGGTGTAATACGAATGCGTGAGTAAGATTCGGCACACGAATCGCACATCCCAAACAAGAGTGCAGGATTAGCCAGGCAAATCAAAAGGAAAACATACGCGGTCAACAACGCGGCAGGGAAACAAACGAGTCAGTGACGGACAAACGGCAGGCAAGGCATGTCGACCTGTAATTTAATGCTTACTATACACACTTATGGACGGCACTGGGCCTGACCTGACGGCACTATGAACATGGTCGCCTCTAGTGCAATAGAAATGAGGAATATTTGCGAAAATGCATATTCCAACGAGAGATGGCGGAAAATAGGACTGACTGGAAGTACTACGAAACGTGAGAGTGCATCACACTATCACGTCGGACATTATTTCTAATTAGTCTGATAGGCGATTCATTCTCCATAGGAAGCGATCACAGGGTTCATGCACACCAATGTCGTAAGAACTGCCTACACAACACAGGCGCACATCAGTTAAACAATAAACGCATGAAGAATACGTAGTAACAATGATGTGAAGAGGCGTTCAGGTACGGACAAACAACATGTTTTTTACCGATATACCAAACCAGAGTTATTCGTGCACACGACTCCCAGTTAGCGTCTTTTGTAGAAAGCCGTTGTAGATGGCGATGTAGTATGGCTTATTAATACCATACGTCTGCGCTAATAAGTGAATGCGGAGAAATGCTGTATGGAACATTTTTGAGACAACAGGTGGACATCCAAAACGCAGCCACATATCGGAAACGGAATTCTTAGACGTTCGGCAGCCTGAGTATGCTAGCTGCTGAAAAGGTACGTCGTCCGGCAAAAGCATCATGCCAACACAGTCCACCGATTATTTGAAATCATTCTGCTTCTCCCTGTCCTCGCGAATCTCGCCCATTAACAAGACAATTAAAAACAAAGTGAACTGAATTTACCAAAAGTCAAAAGGAGCTGTAGAACATCGCATGGGATGGAGGGTTGCATTCCGAAATCGACAGTGTATTGCACTTGCTTATGCTCATAAATGTTCTCTGCCCTATAACATGTTCGAGGTGAACGGCATCATTCAATGCTGTGAACATGCCTATTAAGGTGCGATCATGTTGCAGGAAACCTGGTTGTATAGGGACATCGAAGACGGTGTCGTTCAAATTGAGAGTTGCGACTGCCACTGTATGGATCGCCCTATGCGTTACAGAAGGCGTTGAAACTTAGATCAGGAACGCGCGTACGTGCGAGTTCGGTTTACTTATTCAAGTGTTTAGGCGGGCTGTCTAATTGTAAAACGCAAGCTCAGATTCAACAGTGGTTTTTGTTCGGTCGTGGCATGTAACCTTCACTTATTTCCTGGATGTTATGTCATTGAGACTGACAAGTTTATGGACGGCTTTTCAACAGTCCTTTTGGATGTTCTCGACACTGCTTTCTAGTGTTTGGACTGAGTTCAGGCGACTTGATACCAACTGCTAACCACCAACAGCCTGCACAAAATTGTGATCTTTCCTATGCGTCTGGACGCATATCTCGAGTTTGTCTTCCTTAATAACACGTACTTGCTAACATTCCACAGGCAAACCTCAGCTGGTGCCTCCGATATCTCTATTGTGAAGCTCTCTTCCCTGATTTACAATAAGACATGCCGCAAGCTCTTTACTCGTTGCGGAGGTTGCAGAATCAGACGGCGGCAACTTTCTTTTCGAAAAATGGTATCTTCATGCGACTCAAGTGTATTTATTCATGACGACAGTTTCTTGTTATGATTAGTTAACAAGCTACCTACATTTCTGCTTCGGTATTTGCTGTTCTTCGGAAACGACACCATTCGTGAGAACAAATTATTCCCGTGCCTCGAAGGATTTACGGGAGAAAGAAAAGGCACGGAAATTAAAAGGTTATCGAAGTGTCAAATGCATTTCAATCTACTGGATTTGAGTTAAACAGCTTGAATTCCTTATATATCAACAGAATACTGGGTGAAAAAAGCTGTCACAAGGTCTAACGAATCATGAAAGAGTTGAGTGGATTGAACAATTCAGCCAAGAAATCCGCTGTTGACGTCGAAAAGTTCAACCGTAATTTTAACATGATAACGAATAACTCATTCTCAGTTCCTAAAGTTTTCCAATTCAACCGATTTGTCATACGTCAACTGAGAGCACAACTGTTTTCAAAAGAGTTCCGTCGAATTTCCCCCTTAGAATCCAGCAAAGTAAGCGGACCTGACGGTCTATCACTGATCGTTCTTAAAGAATGTGCAGAAATTTTGTGCCAACCTCTAACTGGGCTGGTTGTTGTGATTATTCATGATTGTGTGGGTTGAGATACTGTCAGGACGCCCAGACCTAGACAGGTGAACGATTAGGTTTCTCAACCAAAGCCTTTGGCTCAAAAGCCTGTACCGCAAGGCAGCGGGTGGGTGGCAATATACCAGAACTGGTACATTTTTCGGAAAATGATGCCAAGCTTCTTCTAACCCCCAACCTGGAGGACCAGGAGACTGGTCTATCAGACCTCTACCAATTGGCCTGCCTGATATGAATGACTCTATTGGTGTGGTGGCCACACCGACCAATTTAGCCCAACAGGTCATCGAGATTCGCAAGCCGTCACACCACGTCAAGTTCCAGTCTCGTTGTAACAGGTGGGCTATTCACTGAGTATTTCGGGCGACGCAAAATTGCTGACTACTGGAGGAAAGCATACGTTACACCAATCCCTAAAAATAGAAACGACTATAATTCATTTGATCTCACTCACATCTACAGCACTGAGAGTTTCTGAAAAGCTTGTTGTTGCTCAGAAAGAAGCTCAACTGAACAGCACGGACGCCCGACAGTTTATCTATCCTCGGTTACATCAAACCTTGGATGTTTGGTTCATTCCGTTCTGTCGTAGCCTGGTGAAAAATCAAACGCTGTTTACACAAATTCCTTAAACTACAGCGGTGTGGTTGGAAGCGTTGGCAGATAGATGCTACTACATGTTCTCGAAGAATCTGGAGTTCGGACTTCAACTGTTAGGCGTTTAAGCGACCACTATGCAGATCGAAGCTAGTTTACTCAGTTCGGTGCTCAAGTCTCACTGTCATTCGTCGCCGGCTCTGATGCGCTAAAGGGCACAATTCTTTCTCTTTTTCACACGCATACTGCACTCGTGCCGGTGAACAATTATATTTGTAAACAATTGTTCAAACGATACGATGTTGGGCACCAAATATTCAACTGAATTTTTTTCCGGACTTGCTGGACGGTTTGTGTGTTAGCACGTTGGTCTGAGTCCCGCAGTTCGTTTAACGCAGCCAAATGTTTCGGCATTTTGGTTTCATTCAAGAAAAGCAATCACGTAAATAATGCATCGGTGGCTTCCCGTTAAATAACTGGAGATTAATTCCAGTAACACACCATGATTACTTTATGCGATTGACGCTCCCACCAAAGTCCGAAGGCCCTCGTATGTCCCACAATTAACTTCTCTCCCTTATTCCCCATCATCTAGTTAACTGATTTATTAAGGCTTGCGTGCTCCTCCTTACTACATGCGTTGCTCACGTGTTGCATTCGTCAGTTCGTCGTCGAGGGACTTTCTACAGTTCGTTGATTTTCTTATCTCTCATTAGTTCGCAATATGCGAACCCTTTTCAACGAAATTCCTACCCGACACAACTCACCCTATGTCTATTTCTATTCCTATCACTAGATCCCGGCATAAACATTTATTTGCACATACCGGTCTTACGATTCTTCTGTTAGTCCCCAACCTTCTTATTCTTGAAGTAATCCCAAAACTAAATCAACAGTTTTTCACAATTGATACCGACCGTGACCGTTTTCCCAACTAATCCTCGAGTATCATGGTTACGCTTAGTCTTTTGTGACCTAGGCACTCTCAATTATTGTTCCTCCATCTGTTGAAGGTGTGCGTATGTAAGAACCCTGAAAATTCGCCTCTCGAGGTGTATAAAGCATATCATTGACCTGACCTAACAGTGCTCCAGCACATCACATGTAGCCAATGATACGTGCATCCAGTTTGTTAATGTAGACGCCAGACACTAAGGGAACGAAGTAATTGCGGTTAGTGTCATTCGCATCCAGTCCATCTCAAACTGACGGTTTACCGAATGGAAATCTATTCAGGCTACTCCGACTCCGGATAAAAATGAAGACCAAACTTATGGTCGATTGGAAGATAAACACAACGAACCACTTACGGTGAAATAATTCCTAGTAATTATGGCCGTAGACGATAGGAATTGGCATAAACCTGTGACCATCTAGAGCATCTGGATACTAGCAAGTCACACATCACTGGTGTACTGGGAAATGAACAGAATGAGGAAAAAGTACAGTGTCAATACAAGAAATGTACGTATACCGCGGTAGGATAAAATGGATTGCACAAAGTAAAGCCTGTACGGTAAAAAAAAAACATTCACAACCAAGTAGACCTCAGCAGACAATTGACGACAAAGTGGATATGCGAGTGTTAGCCGAAAGATACGGAAACAGCCAAGGACGTGTGATTTTGAGTGTGAAGGAAAACAATCTGGGTGAAAACGCGTACATACACCGCCCATTACTCCGATGAGCGCTTTCAGACATTCATAGAGCCAACAACCCAAAATTAGAACACCGACGTGATTTTAACATGGACACACCAGTTTGCATGATCGACAGGATCAAGGCTGAACAGTATACGACACCCAAACGAATGAACGGGGCCATGCATCGCAGCAGAACTCGGAAAGCTCTACAGCACAGTGCGCGAATACAGAGCGACCGCCGGAACTGTCGTAGTCTACGGTAGCAAAATGCAGGAGCGCAGAATAAAGGACGTAATCTGGCCTCAGATAATCCGCTAACGAAAGACGTGACCAATATTCAGCATCGGCCGGCATAATCCAGAAAACAACCAAAAAGTTAGGAAGGACATATCTAGTAGTGATGTCAACCAAGTTTGTTTGCCCAGTCTTGGATGATAAGCAGACATTTCATTTCTTCACCATTTTCACCGGATGGCGCTGTAGCTCACGCAGCCATTCAACTCAAGTGTTGAGGAACACTCCAAAAATATTTCCATCAAAAGAGAAGGAGAAACGTATAAAAAGAGTGAACGAAAGCAAAGCTGTGAATGTAGACAGATCACTGACTGCGACACGCCACCGTTTTCGATAGCGCTCCTAATCGATCTAAGAAACTGTGAAGACCGCAGCCCAGCCACATTTTACTCAGCAAAACTGCGAGTCTTTACAGTTAGTGAACGCACTATATAAAAAACCTTGTAATTTTCGTCTTGTCGCAAACGTTTTTGGAGTTGAACAAAAATGGCTTTTGGTACTCGTTTTTTTGATTCAAATTGGAAGCAATTAACGAAGACAGTCACGCAATTATCGGGAACAAATATAAGGTTCAGTCGAAACTAACAAGCGCTAGTGTGCAATAGCACATGTTGCCGTGTTATCAGCGTCACTCTGGTTTCTGTTTGTGTAAGTCGAATGTACAACTAAGTGAGCCTACGGCTCATGCTTGCTCCGGATGTCTAATTTCACGGGACAATAGTTGGAACCCCTGCATCGGAATAACGCTGTCCCCTGATGTCTCTGCGTTGTCCAAAGGTGGTCCACGGGTATAACGGATAATCACGTAAAAACGACCGGCTTATACGTTGCACAGGATTCTCCGTCTTCATTATGTTGAGAAGAATCTGATTTCCATCAAACGCATTTACCGATCCGTAGACGAGCCAGCGTATTGTTCGAGAGTTTATTACATCCCGAATGATTTGTATGTTATCGACATGGGGGATAAGTACGACGTTGTCATCCGCATACTCCATATCGGTCAACATAGAGCCCGGAGAAAGCTCAGATCCAAGACCACTGGATTCCACAAACACACCTTCCAGAATGTCGTCCACAACAAAATTGAACAGAGCACATCATAAGGAGTGATAAGACCGCGGGACAATAGCCCACGAACTATCACCCCGTGTACAGAGTGAGCAGAAAAAGATCTTGACGGACCACGTATTTTCTTGGAACTGCATCGCGAAGGCGACAGTTCCATAGAAAATCACGAGCAATCAAATCAAAAATGGTTTTAGGGCCAAAAATACCACAACCGACAGTTGTCCATAGGAGCGCGGACTCCCCAAAACCTGCCGCAGAACTAACATACGAACAATGAACCCCGACCAGATCAGAATCCTATCTGGTCTTCACGTATTTGGCCTAATCTGGGTTTAGCGGACCGACGCAATATGAAGCCAGTTAATAACTCGAACGAGATCGCCGCTAAACAGACGCCTTGTGAGTAGTATATAGACTTCTGACCCTCTTTCTGAAAACGAGAACAGCCGCCCATAAGCCCCATTTGCAGGGTACGTTTTCAGTTCCCCAAACCGCCGAAAAGGGTTCTGACAGTTCTGATACTATCTTCTTCCCACCGTGTTTGAATAGACAAAGAGAGAGAGAGGTTTGTCCCGTGATCCTTGTTACGCCCAGCGTCACTTCTGATTGCGACAGAGGGTTGTCTTGAACGAAGTATCTGATCATTCAGGTCCTGTCGTCTATGTGGTCCGGATGAACCCAATGAAACTGTTTCTCGAAATGTTCACTTCACCTGTCAAGTGGGCACGAGTAGATGGTGATAACAGAGCCATATTTTCGAAATACGGCTTCGCTTGCATCAACTTGACGGCCAGCACATGCGTGAATCATGGGAAATACTCACGAATAAAGAAATTGGCTCCATCCGTTTTGATAGTTCAATCGTGTGATGCCCACGGTGCACAATCTTTGCTCACAAAATAGGCCATATTATCATTCATAACAATAACAACACACAAGTAGTTGACAGTGATGAGCTAGTGTTATGAATTAACTTCCTTCTGTCCTTACGCCAGAACTCAATCAGTTAACACTTAGGTGTTTATGCACTGCAAACATACAACCAAACGGCAGATGAGTCCAAAGAAGCATCTACGAATCTGCTCGCGGATTTCATTACTAAAAATAACTACATCTATATTCAAACGTTCAACATAAAGGTGCCTACACTTTACAAACAACCGAACCATAAGTGAGCGTAAGACATCATCCTTACGGTTTTCATTGTCCCGCGTTAAGTGGACTTACTTCACAGACTTCATCAAAAAGCGACAATGTAGCCATCTCACCCAACGTCTTAAACAACTGACTCTGTGAGTCAGGAGGTCTCCAGCCCGGAAGATGAGCCCGAAGTACAGTGGCCAAACCCTTGGTGAACAGCTGTACCTCATGAGGCCAGGTCATCATCTGTCCACCTTGCATCTTATGCCAGTCGGCCGAAGCATCCGCAGAGTTCTCGGTGTAACAGGCGAGCAGCTGGCATCCTTAGGACAAAGCCTAGCGATCTATTTCCGTGTAAACTTGAAGCGTGAAAAGGAACTCGCAATCAGTACCAAATACTCCCGTCCTAACGCCTTCGTTGCTTACTAATTGTTGACACTCTATGGGATCGATCAAGCGCAGACAGCGATGGGCAAAAATTCAGGACGGTTTACGTCCGCCATTCCGAACAACCAAGCTTCGCAGCAATAAAGTAAAACGGTCCCGACAGTTACCTTAAATATGCTTTAGAAATGTCGTCGAAGGTTTCCTAGATTAGAAAAATACTTCTCTAGCCCTAGGGATACGATCTTCTACTTTATTCCCTACACTTCTGCCGCCGTTGCCGCAGGTACTCTGATTACAGACTATGCATCACGAAGAAGCCAACCCGAGGGACGCGTGTGAATTATAGTGACTAACCCTGCTGTATTAATCGTCAAATCACTAGCTGCCCATTTTACAACTTACGACAGTTGAATGAGCAATTGGCAGAAGCTCGTGACACAGAAGACAAGCTGTCATTCTTAGTACGCAAGGTGTAAGTTACCTGTTTAAAAGAAAAACAATACTTTTTCTTATAGGATATTCCACGTCACTGCTGACGTGAGCGCCAGCTCGAACCACAGTGCCTCTTAGTCAGGCTCATGGCTATGATGATGAAGAGGAGGAGGATTTCGGTAGTCAATGTTGCGTAGATTGAACAACTTTGACTTGCAAGTTCATTTAACACTGAGCCAAAAGTGCTCTCGAAACAGGAGCATTAAAAAAATCGAGACGAAGGATCGTAAGCTCTACAATCCAGATAAATTTACTATAAAGGAAGTCCATAGACCGTTCAGCAAATAAGCAAAACATGAAAGAATGGGTCACAGAAATGAGGGCACATAAGGCATCAATGGTTTGTCAGCTGAATCTATATATGTAAACGCAAGTACATGGCAATGTGGCGGGAAAATGAGGCTATATAATAGCAAACGCTATAAAATGCTCACTTTCACATGAAACATGGAGTTATAAGACGTCTGAACACCCTTGTGTCGCCTCAACTCACACAAGATCATGAGAGTAAGCTAATAAACTTCACTTCAGAAGGGGGTGATTCAGTTAGCCTGACAAATAAAAGTAGTTGGTAAATCAACGTTTGTCAAATGACTTACTCAATGGACTGGTCGGACGATCAACAACAGGACTAAGGTAATCGTCCTCAAGTTCCGCGGCGATCAGTTCATCATACGGTAATTGGGCAGTTGGTGAAAATGTATGAGTGTCGGAGAAATCGATTTGGTTCTCAGTCCATGTTTCCAAAGCCAACGACTGAACGTCATTTGAAGCAGTTTCGGAACCGTTTCCAGGAGGCACGTCACTCTGCTCCATTAGCATGCGTTGTTTCTTTAATCGATGAAGTCTCTTCAGTTCACGTTTGGCCTCACGTCGAGCACGCTTTTCGGCCCTTTCGGCTTCCTTCGCAAGACGCTTGGCCTCACGCTTCGCAGCCTTTTTGAGCGCTTTTTTTTCTGCCTTCTTCTGTAACTTTCTTGCCAGTCTCCGAGCTTCGTAGCCATCGGAATCTAGATCTGAGGCGGGTGTCGGGGACAGACGGGAGAGGGAATTGTCAGCACCACACTCCTCATCGGACAGTACGTCGCCCTGTGTGGACGCATCCACAGATGAGCGTTTGGTCAATGTATTATTCTCCTCCTCCTCTTCATCAGAAGCAACGTTCGCCTCCACACTATCCTGTTTGGACAACACAGAGCTGACTTCGCTGGATGTCTCGCTAGCTATTTCGCCTGATCTCCGCATCGAATGTTCACACCGGCCTTGAACATTTCGACTGAAAGATTTCACCGTCTTAGGCGAATGACTAAAAACAAAGTGAGCTAACTAAGATTAGTTCCTGTCTAAGAATGAGGAAAGATTGTACAGTTCACGCAATACACAAAACGTTCAACAATTTCACCAAAACGTCCACTTCGGGTGAAAAGTAACTACGCCGTTTTCAATTATAATGAACATGCCGCGGACATCCGACTTTGACCCATAAACGCATTCACTGAAATGCGGTGTTTAGTTATGCCCAAAACCAAGATCGTCTATCGTGATGGTGTCCTCGTTGATCACCGAAATCCCCCTCAAGCGTTACAGATGAAATTGGTTAGGACAGTAAGACCACAGCAGAAGAAACACAATTAGCCAGCAACCCGAGTGATCAACGACGATCTACACAAATCTGTTAGCCTTCACCTTTCCAAAATCCTTTCATCGAGAACTTTGGTTACGGTAGGAGTAGTTGTGGACAACGCTTGTATATTGGACACATGACCGATGTGTTCCATTTCCACAACAGATCCGTTATTTTTACCGTGGGCTCTTGCGTCACTGGTGACCTACAACATTCCAGTGAGAATATATATGACCTAAGGATTCCCAAACGAGTAAACGAAGAAAATCGCATTTACCAACAACTACGCCGTATGCATGTGCCTAATCAACAGCAACCATATGACCAATCTACCATACTAACTAAAAATCGTCAACCGCCACTTAAACATTTAGAAAAGGCCCTGTCTTCGTTAAACAAGATACCTTAATTGACACCGTTAGCCGACAGAGTGCTGCCAAGATGTTTTTGATTGTAATGAAACATATGAAAACGAAGAAAAGACAATTACCACTTACTCCGGGGGACGCCCACTCAGTTTCAAGCTGCCGGAATCACTGTGTTGCAGAATAAGGAAAATAAAAAGGCGTACATTAAAGCCATTAGAAAAATATGCTCCGAAGAGTATTTAACACGATCGTCATCATCATCATCATCATCATCATCATAGACAGCAATACATCAGTGGTTCACACTGATGCTTAACTGCCACAAACACGAAAGAGCATGTATATGGATGAACAAGTTTATACGTTTGGCACTTGTCAGTCTAACAAAAATCCGTCCGCGAAAATTATAAATGATTGATTATCCATTACGTATTGATTGGCAGAAACTTAAAAAGTAAAGTGTTCTGAAAACAAAAGAAATAGCTAGGAACTTCGAAAACGGAGGAATGTTGAGGGCAAAATGAAAGCCATGCAGCAACCTTGCTGGAGTAGGTCACAATCATGTTAGACGCAGGTGGGGAACAGAATTCCGGCCAACAAATGTGACCTGCGAATGATGTACTTCCCAGCAAATAGACAACGACATGTACACCCACAAAACTGTTGCTGCTGCACAGTGTGCACATCTTGAATTCATAAGTACGATAAAACGTCAACAGACTGGCAACAAAAGTTAAACGCAATAGAAACAAGAATGAGCGACCCAAGAGAGTGAAATAAAGGCTTAAAATTAATACAGCATTCGCTGCTACCTGGTAAACAAGATTAAATGCGGGCCGGATAAACTCAAGCTGCTAAAACCCAGACATGAACAATGATTAGTAATACGCCAAACAACGATGTTCTAATCTGCCATTCGCGTCAGTATCAAAGGGTTATGTGAAACCCAACTCTAGTCGAGGTTACTGAGGAAGCAGCCATGATAAGATGAGTATCATACGGAGCCCACAATTGTGTAAGACATATCCCGGCAGGCGACCTCAAAGTATTAGAACGCACTTGAAGAAAAAAAACACGTATCGATGCTCACTCGTCAGCAAGTACTTCACGACTGACTTTGTTCTTGTCAGGACTCAGTAGGTAAACATAACCGGACTGTGATCGGAACAGGCAATCCACGGATAACGAGTTTAAGTCCACATCCACTCGATCAACTATGACACAAGCAACCCTTAAGGTGGGAAGATCAAAAATGAAAATATCACTAGGAAAACATAACAGTCTGAAGCACGGATGAGTGGATGTCCCCGGTAGCCAATTTTGTGGAGTAGGTCTGCAATCACGATCAACAGGTCTGAATCAAAACTTTTTCAGCCTAAGTAAGGTGGACAACATTATTCTTCAGGAGTTCCGACAGTCAACAGTTAACATAACTCAACTGGGCATTCGAGGTTCGATTGCTCCTGTCCAAGCATGGAAAACCAGACGGGATCTGGCTAGTGATATGGTACATGCTCGAAAGCAGATGCTGAAGACGATATCGTAGATCAAGTAGAAGAGCGTCCATCCGTCTGAGTCTTTAAAGGCAAAATTGACGTAGACAAAACACGTTAAGTAGTCTCGTATCAAGGTAACTTACTTCAAATGTCGCACTCCACGAGCAGACAGGAAAGTGAAACACCTGAAGATTTATTCAAGTGAGTGAACTAACGGCCACGTTTAAAAACTTGGTACGTCAAACAACTCTTCCGTGTTATAACTTTAGGAGCTTGATCATTACACAATTCTTGCGTACTCATCAGTACGAGCTTAAAAACTCTGGCACCTATCAGACGGCCAGAAAGGGTCTAAGAGATTACCGGCATTGTGAATTTTCCTCTGCCGGAGCACTTACTATTGCCCATTTACGAACAATGGTTCGACAGACAACGGTGTAGGAACGCTTCCCCGGATTGCTATCTACGGGCATCTCTCAGCACATCTACATATGCAAACAAAATAAAAAGATGAGCTGTCTGGGCAGTTTGCACCCTACCCATTTTTTAAAAGGCCTCTGAGAAACAAACTTATTATCAGCACTCATCAATGGAGTCATCATGACCTCTTTTACATCCACGCTGTAGAACTCAAGACTGAAATGGTCACATATGGACTGGTCGCATAAACACAAGGATGCAGAGATTTCAACAGAAACCTAGGCACGAACGAGCGGTTGCATGTAGGGGCATAAAGATTGGATCACACCCGTTCTACGGAAACGATAACAAACACATGTGGCCACAGACAAGGTCGCGATGACACCCTACGAGTGGTCGGAATAATAGTGGCACTGCAATCATTCATCCAGTTGACGCCATGTGACATGGGCGCTGGAGTCGACGGTCCTAGTTCGGAAACCCAATCACTATTCCGTCGAAAAGTGACTGTTCTCACAGTATCCAGCCTAATCACAAGCTTATTATTCTAAGTGAACAATTCAATACAGCATTAGAGTATAACAACCTGGGTCGACCGACTTGAAGCATCCAGTAGAGAGAGTAGGTGAATGGTGACCGCTCCTTAAACGTCCTTTCCAACGTTGGCACATTGCAAGGAACACTATAAACGGTTCAGCTTGGCTTCCGCGTTTGCTTCATTACCTCTACCAACAACCAAGATTATACCCCTGAATACCATATTAGGAGCACTAATTCACGCCGAAATAAGACATTACATAAAGGCTCTTAAAAGGTTTAAAACTGAAAGCCGGGACAACCACATGGCATTACTATTCGAATATAGTGACGTTGAAGGAGTTTTTTACCGACAACTGAGAACAGTCCACCAAAAAAGGATCTAAAAGCAAGTTTGGACCAATAATTTGGTTTCTATCGCAATCCACCATTTGAAGATGTCATAACCTAGTTAACCACCAGAACCCAATAGGCTGACGTTGCGAGAGAAAGAGAGGATTGCGTAGATCACAGTTCGTAAAATTCCGGAACACGTCGCCGGCCAATAAGCAAGGTACTCCTCGACTACAATGGTGCATTCCACTCAGTGGAGCGATCTACATTAGGTGGGCAGTATGGACATGCAATCCAAGTATACACTGCGGTTCCAGTCTAACGCAACAACACAGGACGAGGGCTGAAAAGAATCTTCAAAATGACTACACAAGAAAGGGAAATGTGTTAGGATTATCCACTTTATCCTTGTTCCATCTGGTCACCGAAGAAGTAATGTGATTGTTTACATCACACACTGACGTTCCATTAAGTTGTAACACGAACAATTTACGTTGACTACATGTTCTTGTTTAACAATTAAGGAGCTCAGTTTTTGCTGAGCAGCAGGCGTTGTTGCCCAACCCTTTGGAATGGGTTCGTTAGCCATAAAACGAGACTGTCAGAAATGTAAACAACAGACAAAACAGTGAAAGTACCCAGTTTGTTGGGCAATTAGAACACATCAAGCTTTATCACGAATAGTGGAGAATTGTGGCAGTTAAGCATCAGTGTGAACCACTGATGTATTGCTGTCTATGATGACGATGATGATGAAGATAAAGAAAAGACTGCGGCTGCCGAAAAGAAGTTCAATTCTAACCCATGAGCATCACTAACGAGACCACGGATACCGCAACTTTACTCCAGCACATCGCGCAAGAAGATCAGCCAGCAGCTAGATCACGGTCGCAACATACAGTGACACTTAAGGCAGGTACGCTTCTTGCGGACTGTAGGTGAGCTTTGTCGGTCGAACGGTGCAACAAACCACAAGCACACGGGACAAAGGGAAAGTGTCTGTTTCAGTGCCATCAAGACACATGAAAACAACCGTCTAGATATCAATACTCAACCACACACGTGGAAAATGCTTGAGATATGACCAAATTAGCGCAAACCAAACCGCGGGCAAGCGCAGGTCGAAGCAGATGTGCGAGCAGAGAAGCCAACGTTAACAATGTTGGTTATAGCAGTGCCTCTGCTGAAAACCGAGGTCATGCTCTTCTCTGATTAAAGTGCAGTCGAATGTGCACTGTGTGATGGCCCACCAGAGTTTACGAAGCGCAAGCAAACAACACAGTGACAAATACCCCGGTTAGACTTAAAACGGACTGTAGCCCGAAGTCGATTAAAGGGGAGTTCTACCAGGATCTTCGACGACTTCATTCAAGTACCCAGGAGGGATCTGGTGATTCAAGCCGAGTACATTAACATCATAGTCGGTTGCTCGTCGTCACTTGGAAAGCACGTCCGGCCTCCGCAGTTCCCGCCCGATTTTGTGCTTAGATCAATATCTATTCCTCACCAGAAAAAAACGTTCAGCAATCACAACGTCTTTCCGTCACCTGGGGCCTTGTTTCAGCGTCACATGCGTGGGTCCAAATTCGGTAGGCAATTGTTAGCAGCGAGTGATAAGGTGTTGTGTAAGAATGTTGCTTGAACCGGTTGACTCACGCTAGGTTCGACTAAGCTTGCGTTTCTACTAGTGCTTGCATCCACGGAGCGAATTCGGGAAATCCGTAGAAAACCGCTCAAAACAGCCGAACTAGCCAGCCAAAGATTCGAAACTCAAAGTAGATCACGATTCACAAAACTAGGCAGAATGAACCAATATAAGAAACACATACAGAAGGCTTATCACCAGCCAATTCCCTCTGTTGCAGAACAACTCATCGAAAGGTGAATTACTCGAGCTTCGCTCATTCACAGGACGATAGCGAGTAGCACGAGGCGTCCTTCCAGCTAAAGCGCGCCTAGCGAAAAGCCTACAACAGGACCACGAAATGGGGCGGCAGAAACGTAAAGTGGGTATGCAGCATTCGGAAATTACTGGAACAATTCCACTTTATCCAAAACATCAATGTTGAAGAAGTAAGTGTCCGTGAAGTCTGCAGAGGCGGTTCGCTGACACGTTGAAAAAGCGCCTGGAGGGTTACACGTAAAATATACTATCGTATTTCAACTGGTCAGCAGCCCCAACTACTTCGACTGGTGGATCCAGCTGCGCTTCGGAATCAGTACCCACAGATCCTCTCATAGAAGTTAGGATCCGCAGGGAAATCCTAATTTCCAAGCGAAGAAAAAAAGCTAGGACAATTTTCCACTGGCCTCTCCCAAAAATTGTGAAATGTCTACCTTCTTATCGAACGTTGTCATGAGACACTGATAATCACTCTCACCCCAAAGGAAAACCCTCGCAACGCTTGCATGAACTACCAAGGGACCAGTCTACCTACATCATATGAAATGGATTCCCACCGACTTTTTTGACGGACCGTGATTTCATAGCTATTACGGTCGATGTACACGTCGACTCTCACTCTCGTGTTTGTTTTATGTCTACTTTTGTCTGTGACACGTTCACCGTCTCCGCCGCTGTTAGCAAAACACGAACTATAATAACCGCCTTTTCTGTTCACGGGACCCAACAGGAATACATAACTCACTAAAAAACTGTACCCACGTGAACAGAAAAAAGAAAAACACATGACAAACAAAGAAGTATGAACGCGGGAAACGTTGGAAGACGCAACCACTTACCTAAGGGAGGAGAGACTTCTTGGAGAATATGGAGTGGGACTAACTGTGGGCTTGGGATGACCAGATAGCTGGATAAAACCAGTGGATGCGATGCTATCACCTGAATAGGAAGGCAGTCATCGGATAAAGTGAGAAAATGTACAGGACATATGAATTTAGAAATTGAAAGCAGCAGTTATCACAATACCCGCCGGCGTACGTTTGGGTCAATTGGTAATTCCGCCCCTATGGCATATCGTATATCATATCATATATGACCACAAACAAATCATGTTCCGTGCATAAAACCGAAACAAAACTATTACTGGATCCGTCGTTACGCGATAAGCGAACTGAAGGATACACACAAAAATATGGCGCAACCGATTCATAATGTAGAGAGACCAATGATACTAAAAACAATGGAGTGAAACCTCTCAGGAAAACGATTTACAGGAAGGTCACAAGTGTGGCATGGTGTCGTATCACTGGTAATCATAATCAACAATAAGGCACGCCAGTAACCTAGACTAGATACACGCCACCTGACATTCGACTAACGAAAAGGTTAAATTTGTAGATTTAATCCACTGTTACGCAAGGTCGCGCGTGCGCCACATACAGCAGAGCTGCTCAAAGAGAAATTGCAGTAGTTACGGCAGCGGGCACGAACTCCGAACCGTCTGGTTTGTGGTCGGGCATCATTCTCTGCGACCTATCCTAAGGCCAGAAACTGACTAGGCGTGAGCATGAGGGCTTTCAACACCTGCGAGTATAAAGATGTTCGCTCTGTCAGACACCGTACAGTAAAGCTGGGGCTCCTAGGAATGCTCTCTTCGAAAGACTTTCGAGCTGAAAATTACTTCATACCCACACAGTCGTTTCTCGTGTTTAGTCAGTATGTATGGGCAGTCGTCACGAGCTGAATCTGTGACGACAGACATTCGCTAGAAATTCCCTAGCTTCCATGTCCTACTGCGCCATTCACCGTACATGCACAAGATATTTATCCCCGGTAAGCAGAATGCACTAAAGAATGTCATCCATAATTGAACATGGCAGACCACATCGTTTCAACGAAAGCCTCCAATAATGGATGAGTACTTCTACGTACCAGTTCCACAAAGAAACATTAGAAAAATCAAATATGATGCAAACCTCGGAAACACAGTCAGTCCAGAGTGAAACAACCTGAGATCAGTTCCAGTCAACGACGTAGGTTCTCGTGCTACCCCAATCTGGCAGACTTACGGAGCTCGGTTAGTAGAACGGTTTCGCAGTTCACGACCAAATCATATACAGTCAAAATCCTAAAAGCTCACAACCCTGCAGTAATCCCAAAATCGCCGCTACTTTTGATGATAAATATTGTCGAGACCAATGATAAGTAATGTACTTCTAGTTCTAAAATGGTCCAGATTAAAGTAGTTATAACTTTCAATAAAGCGCTACCAAGAATGCTTTAATTTGAAACACTTCCTATGGCCAGCAAAACCTACGTATGCATATAATCTTGGCGAAGAATTTGCGAACAAAACACTCGCACTTTTATGTTGTCGATTCAGTGGCATCCGTCGCAAAGTTAAAGGATGAGCTGCCTATCAGACTATCATTTGCGGTTGAACATGAAACACAAGAATGTACCACGAGCAACAAATCGAGCTGACGTTTGGTAGTATGATGTAAGAACAAGTTTACTATTCTTACCAGCCATGTTCTTCTTAGTAAGATAAAACCAGTCTTGTCAACCAAGACAAACACCTCATTACAATTTCTGCGCCGGTTACGGTGAACGATCTTTGTCAGTTCGTCAGCCGATTGGCAAGAATAGCAAAATATGTACGCAGCCGATCAGCCCGAGCCGCTTTAGTACGCACTGAATACAAAGGCTCGACAACATGAGGCTAACACAGTATTTACTGAATGAGGCCACTTCTGGAGCTGACGTGTTAAAAGCGGTGTCATACAATGGATACAAAACGTAACTGCAAGTGGTGGACGAAGCGGACTTCTTAGATGTCCGCTATCAACTGTAAACAACAGTAAACAACACTAACGGCCAGGCAAAGATGAAGCTAACGGGCGGAGAGTTTCACGATGGTGCCCTCGTTCACAGTGACATAAAATGAGGTGGGTCGCGTATTAAGGATGTTAATAAATCGTCTCGGATATGGGACGCTCTTAGACGATGCCACAAGCGACTAGTGTAACATCTGAGGTATGCAGATCGACAAAACGGCACAAAAATGAAGGCACTAGTCAGCATATAAGCCACGATACGCCTCAAGAGCTGGACGACACGCGACGAAGTCTATAACTGGATGTATAAACCGAAATGACGACTAATCGGAATTGCTGGCACGAATGTTGTCGTTGTTTGTTTGGTCTGGTTGAAAATAAAAGTAATGAGGCAGTGTGGTTAAAAGCCGCAGTACCGCCTTATTTTCATGTTTTAATAAACTAAGGTGCATGCTACTAACATCGCGTTTCCTACCATCAGCCTATTCGTCGTAAGTTTCTTTTTGTCGGCCCCAGTGAGGTGCACTGTGATTACCACATTTTAGAGGTAACCACTAGAGAATCATTTTGCCTTACTTACCTCTTTTTGTCGACAAGTTACTTTGGAAATTGAGATAGGCCGCAGTAAGTAGAAAAATGAATACCCGCAAATTTGTGATTCCTTCCTAGGACGGAAACGTCGCGGTTCTGGGCGCATCCTTCGACATCCCAGAGCAAACATTTCGAAATCAAGGTGGGCACAAGTCTATTTTGTCCTGTGCAACTACAAATTGATAATTAACTGCTAGCGAGAGGCACTGGGGTTAAATGCTTGAGTTTATTAGAGACTGTCGAGCAGCAAATCCTGTTATTCCAATTTCTTTTAACTTAGGCGTTTTTTTTTTTGAAGACTGCATGGTAGTTAGGAATAATTATTAGTCAGGGATATACTGTTGTCGACAGAATATACGTACCAACCAACTATTAAATTTTTAACTAAACCGGACAAATTGAGGTGTGCATCAGGAAACACGCAGTGGAAGTATGAGCAGGAAAGCGAAAGTGATATGGTCTCCCAAAAGTGTTGACAATCACGCCGTGACAACAGCGCCAATTTCCAAACAAGGCCGGAATACTCGAGGACAGACTACTCCGACCACCTACGTTAGGATAATTAGTCCGCATTTAATCAAGCACAGATGCGCACAAGTCGCACACAGGTTAATTAACACAAAGAGCTGGGACGCTTGAATTTTATAACTACCAAACGGTATATGAAAAAGCAATGTAAACTTACTCGGTTTGAAATTATAGAATTGCGACAGAAAAGCCTCCGCTCTAGGATCCTACAAACCATACGAGAATAATCGAAGACGACTTACTTCTCCGAGCATGAACATCCATGGATCAGACTCTATCTCTTTCATTGCGGTCATAAATTGAGGGTTGGACTTGGCTTTACCCCATTTATTCTTGAACTTTTCATACGGAACTATGTTCTTGATGGGTACGAACGAACTAAAGATGTGAATAAAACAACGGAAAACATACACTTCATACGTTCCATAGAAGAATACTGGCAGCCTACCCTTTGGGATATGGACATCCGGTGGAAGGGGGTTAATCTTAACGGGTTATTAAAAATGAGTTTCTCTTACCCTTGCAGGCCAGTTAGAATAACCTTTAATTTTTGCGAACACTCTGTCACCAGGCCTATGACACATACTTAACGGGACAACCACACAGATCAAGCCTAGCAGCCTTGACGCTTAAACAGTCCAGGGTTTTCAAGGAGCCCGCTGAATTCCTAAAACTCATTGTAACAAAATTCGGTCTGATAGGTTAAATAAGTTAGTTGCAGATCAAGGAGGTCCTTGACCTGTAGATGACCCATTCTTTTATCTTGCGAAGGAGAACGTAAATATGGTCACTCGTTGCTGCGGCCCCAGTTATTATTGACAAATTAAAGTTCAACGATTTTCAGAGATTTGTTCACGGGTTCGAGTTTGCAGACCCAAGTCAAACGGATCCAGTCAGTTTGTCCGTTTGGATGTCAGCGGTTTTCTGTTGACCTTAAAGGCAGTCACTGAGAACAGAGTGTAGCACCATTCTTGGGAGTTACAGAGAAAACCGAGAACGAGATACAAGTCTCAAAGAACAGAACAAAATACTAATCTTACGCCTTCTTAAGTAAGTAAGGACCTAATGACGATTTGATACGGTCTCTAGGGAAGCGTCGTTCCAGTGGTTAATAACACTGTTAGAGAAGAACTGTTGCTTAAGAAATGTCCGAAGTCGGAGCCTACAGATCTTTTTTCGTGACACCGACTGATATCAACTGCTGCGGCAAAGAACTGCTGCACTAGTCCAGCGCTGGAGATAAAATGCGTGAGGATCAGGTCACCTAGGAGTTTTTGAAAGTTGAGTGGATAAAAATCAAGGATTTCAAGGCGCAGCTCACGGGAGAAGTGCCGCAGGCCAGTGACCATTTCGGTGGCTACCCGCTGGACACGTTCGATGGCGAGTACAAGTTCAAGTCCAATTTTCACGACACGGAGTGGCTGTTGCCAATCGGGCGTCCAGATTATTCGCACCAGAGTGCCAGAAAATAACACACACACATCTGTCACTGTCCCACTTGGGTAGTAATTTACAGGTTTTCCCGATTCTGTTTTTCCGGTTTCGAAGCCCGCACTGATTACTATTTAATTTATGCGGACGAAAGAAAACGAGAAGGAAAAATCGCCAAGAGCCCTCAGTGATTTTCTAATTACATGACATTTGGTGTAAGCTTTCTTCACACTACTTGTACGACGGATTTCAAAGGTGGCAGATAGAACAGACAGACAGTGATGCACGCACTTGTTGGGGCATCGGCCAACCCCCTAATTACAAGTCAACATTATCTAAAATAACATCATCAGAATAGCACATTCCTGTAAGAATGCTGCAACGGACCTATTTGACCAGCACCTCTTCACAACAGTGTGGGACGTCCTATCACCTGGGGAGACTTCCACTAGACCACAGGTTACGTCGGTTTAACCTCACTGTTACCCTGGTAGACAGCCTGACACTCATGAGTGAGACGGAGTTTGCGGGCAGTGGCGTGGGAACAAACGCATGTTTCTCTAGTTGCGACCCGTGGTATCACCGCTGCTGGTCTGCAGGCGATGGTCGTTAAACGCTTCAGCAGTTTGATCTCAGATCGGAATTTTCCTATTTGTGCCCAGCGGACATCGCAACCATATGAAAACGCCGTAGTTACGTGAGACCGAAAGGGAGGAAAGTATGCAACGACACGGGTTCACAGGTTGCTGGGTCATTATGTTAGAAATTGTGTCATTACTAACACTCCTAGGACAGTGGGGTGATGCCATCATATAAGCCTTCACTTTTGAACCGGAAAACCTATGCTCACCCATTACATTGAAAGGCTTGCGTTTGTGTTACATGACCTACGGCAAGTGAGTATGCTTAAGTGGCCACTCTGTCGTAGAAGACCAAATCAAAAGCAATATCTGCGCGTCAGAAATATTCTAACAACCATTCAGGACTTGTTTTGCTAAATGAAAATGCAGGGCAAGAAACACCCCTCACGCTGACAGACTGCTCTATGCTACCACTACTTGCCAAGTCTTGTCCGTTATAGTTCAATGGTTCATTGGGTTGTAAACGGAAGTAGGAAGCCGGAGCTTTTGAGAATTCCGTATCACGATGCGTAGAATCTCAAGGTCCTCAGCTATGGGCTGGAGTGGAGAAAGAAGGTGCGGCATCCGAATTAATGCAATATATGTTGGTCAAGGCGATCCTTTAAAATTGTTACAGAGCTGGCAGAAACAACATGGCCTGGATGAGCATTCCAAGGAAGATCTAGAAATATCTCCGGTCACACTCTAATCAGCCGCATTTTGAAGGAGATTGCAGTGTCGCTGTGAATCAACTCATATGTAAGCTTTTTACACGCATTCACCGTCCGATGGCTGTAGAATTCTGCTTGTATGTTTAGACGAGCCTTGCTTTTCTTTAGTTGGAGAATATGACTTCTGGTGATGACGTTCTGATCCACTTTTCCAAGCAGATCTGTGTTCTTTACGCCGCTCGTGCTTTTCATGATTCGGAAGGCCACAATAAGGTCACTGCTCATCCTCATCCCTCCCATAGAATACAGTCCGAGCTCCTTTAATCTGTCGTGATAGAGTTTACCCTCAAGTCCTACTATCATTCGAGTCGCGCGATATAGTATTCTGTCAATGCACTGGATAACTTTACGTTAGTAGGACGCCCATGTCTGCACGCAGCACGCCAGAGGTGACCGAACTGTGGTATTTTATGGCGGTAGAAATACTTCAGGTTGCTAGTCAGACAAGCTCTCTCACATGTATGCAGCTCACTACGGCCTATGTGTGCAGCCGCTGCGCACCCAGCTGAGTGGTTAAAATCGTTTTGGATCAACATTTCCAGGTTACAGGTCTTTTCTACAAGTTCACTGGTGAATTGATACCGTAGACTACGTACTTCTGGGGGGCCAGAGCTTCTAGTAATGATTTGATATTTGACGGCGTTTTGTTTGATATCTCACTTGAGAGACCACTTTGCTAATGCTTGAGATCTAGAATTAAGGCAGGTCCGTTTGCCGACACTACCATCTTAGTATCACCTGCAAACACAAAGCACGGGATGCTAAGCACAATCACTAGATCACTGACAAATACCGGGAGCAGGGTGGAACCCAAAACGGGCACCTCAGAAACGTCACTGTAGGCTGTACATACTCTAGAAAGTCCGTTTTCAATATTCACTTCAAAAACCCCACTACGTAAGAAATCGTTTACTACATCAATCACTTGGTAGGAGATAACAAACCATGTCAAGTTGTGGATGAGGTAGCGGTGACTTACTGAATCAAAGGCTCTGCTGAAGTCCAAGCAACAGATCTCGACTTTCCTGCCATTGTCTAGTCGTCTGGTGACCTCAACCATCAAATACAGTAGGCTGGATAGACAGGATTTCCCTTTCTGTACACTATTGTTCAATCTTAAGGAAACCGTTTTTGACAGGATTCAATGAGACACTGTTCCTGGTTAGCCTTTTCAAATACTTTCCAACTATAATCACAGGCTCATTGTCTCGCGAGACTCCTCTATGAATATCGACCACAGGGGCTACGCACCATTCGTCCGTGATTTTCCCTTTCTTCAAGGAGGTTGTAAAGAGCTGCAATGGGGAAGCGCTGCAGAACTCTCGTCAACGGCTGAAACATGCCCGGATGGATGCCATCAGCTTCTGTAGACTTTGTGGGTTTAAGAAAGCCTAGGATCTTCTCAACCTTTTCCAAGATGAGAAGTACATTGTTCGTTTTTTTGTGAGGTTTGGACTCTACAAGTTTCGTTAGGATCTTGTTAACGGCGTCCCCCCTGTGGACATCCCGGAAAAACTCACGGAAGAGGTTGACTTTCTCCTTTTCATTAGTTACTGGTTTCCCCGTTTGTCAACAGACTTCCCACTTCCTGCCAGCAGCCTGTTTTGGATAAGGCATATAAGTGAAAATACTTGAGGGCTGCCTTTGAATTGCGCGTTAGGCCTGCTTTTAAGCGGTATTTTTCAGGACGTTGACCTTTGTAAGCTGCATTTCTACAAGCCTTATGCTTCAGCCAATTACGATGGCTTTCGTCTTTCTGAATTCTTTGCTGTTTTTTTTCTTGGTAAGCGTTCTACGCACCGTTGGTCTCCACCAGGACGAACGATTCTAAGCTCTTCTTGGTAACAGCGGCGTAAATTTGTCCGTGAATTATATAAGCCCTGATTTCCTGATTTTTCTCTCATCTCCAAGGGAAGCGTTTTTCTCCTCAGGAAGTAAAGACGTTTTCCGAGGGATCTCTTTGAGTAGCATCCCCTCCCAAATATGGACATTTTGTCTCCAATACTTTCTTCCTAACTGTCTGGACTAAATAACTCTGACTCTCGGAAAACATAGTTTCCGTTTCGTTAATGGAACATGAAGAAGTTCATCTCGGCTGGGTAAACGCTTTGGAGTACAGTCACCAATCTTAGTAGTTAGGTAGAATGGATCCAGTTTTCGACGGTTTCAGTTATTTGCCCATTATGGTGGGCCAAGTTGGTGAACGGGTGGAGTTGGGAGACTAAAGCACCGAAGGGAGAGTTACTCCTTACAACTTTAACCGACTGTATGAAAGGGCTGAGACAGATAGAAGCATACGATGTAACGACGCACGTAAGTTTGTGCGTGGCTCATTAATTTGACGACTGAAGCACGGAGCAGCTGTTCTTGAGTGGTTTTTACCTCGGTGCACAGAATCACAAAGCTGAAAAGGATGGTGTCGAAGTGCGAAAGACAGTCGCAGCAATTATTTGGACACTTTGATACTGAGTTCAACTTTGTTTCCCGAGCACTGAATGAATTTTTGGTATTTGCAGTTATAGGCATCTCCAATTCTGAATTCGATTTACTCTGTCGCAGCCAGTCACCCCTATGTTCTGTCCGGTCAGCGCTAAAAGTATTGAACTGCATATAGGACTAGAAGAGTGTTTTTATTAGTAGCTCAGTGGTGGGAGCCATGTCACTCCATGCCCACTCCATGAGGTTCGTCCACCACCACCGCAAGGTGAGCCAGCGAACGCTGATTCTTGCAGCTGTTATCTAACGCTGCGGCCGCGTCAAAAGCGCGGAGTAGGAGTTATGGAGAACGGCTTTGATCTTCAAGAATGTCCCTGGTACATAGCAGTCATCTGCATTGAATTCCGGACTGCGACAATCCGTTTCAGATACTTACAAAGAGTCTGACAACGCTTGAGCTAGACGGTACAGATGTCATTCACGGAGTGCAATTATTCAGGGAGTGTTTTAGCGGGCAATGTACCGCGTGGTCGACGGATCCGTTGGAAAATTTTCCCAGACCATTCTGATGCCCAAACTTTCTATCTGGCTCCCATGTATGTAACTCCATTTCAATTTTGCAACCTAACCGTGTTTATTAACCCGTACATACTTTTTTACTTGTTCAGGTGTCAGCTTTAATCTGTCCTCTCTTAGCTGGCGTGCTTTACCTGAGGTGACCCTTTACTGTTCTGTTTGCATCATTGAAGAGACTTGTAAGGTAATGTTCCACATTCATTTTGTAACTTTTATTGAATTCTGAGCAGTCGTTTTGTGATATACGGCACATCTTTACGGGTTATACCGTCCACTACAGTTGAGGTATGCGGTCGGTTGTTTCGCATATTTTATTGCTTGCAAGATAGTGTCGTAGAACCATCGAACAAAATATTGTTCTGGATTCGGTGGCCATCATTCCTCCACGCGTCGTTCGAAGGTAGCCCTCCTTACCAGTCACCTTTAAAAGAAGAATCGGTTGATAGCCATTGACCGCCAGACAAAATTAACAGACCAGAACACTGGCAGTGATGTCGGTTACCTTGGCTTCGTTAGAACGTTTGGTCAAATGGACCACTCAGTTTCGCTTGACAAGATTCACTACTATGGGTTGCTGGTTGACCGCTTCAATTAGATGTAACCATATATTATCAAGTGACAACTTTGTATTGGCGTCAACTATGAGCACTTCAGCCGCCAGAACAGCTTTATTGGTGTGCCCCAGTTGTCTTTTCACGGTCCGTTTCCGTTCAAAATCTTCACCAATGCCCCCCTACATCGATTTCACCCCGCTGCAACTGTTCACGAATAGTGTTTAAATCTGGTGGCTGTTGGATACACCACGTGGTACCTGTATACTGCAAAATGGTATGAATGTTTTCCTCAGTTAGTCTTGGACGAGTAAGCCCGCATTCAACACCACGGGGTACAATGTTGTGTATGTTTTACAACTGGCAAATACTACTTACTTTATGGATGGCCCCCTTTAAGTCAGTTCTTTTGCAGAAAGACCTGGGAAGGTTTATTTCTTTTTTGCGTTCTCTCCATGGGAGTACATGTATGAGAAACGCTATGGACGCTTTGAAGACCGTCGGGCACTCTTCCGGCTATTTAGTCCCTCTACATTCAAGCTACTGAATGATAGCTTTATTTGGCTGCAGACGGAAAATGGATCCGCCGTTTTGGCCACCAGACAACAGAAAGACAAACTGCTTTCTGAAAATACTCAACGGCGTGCCCCGAAGGCCGTGCGTGGGCTGGCAACTATGCCCCGTAGGGCATGTCTTAGGGAACTGAATATTTACTCACTGGATTTCCATCAGATTAAAGGTGACCTGACCACCATTGTAAAGTTGTTTATCCATGAACTGAGAAAATTCGTCCCCATCGTTTGCACCCCCTATTTTCCCACTACCTCACCCACCCCGTTTTGTTTCATTGAACTAATATGTCACTAGGCGTCCTTGGCGCGAGTAATCACTCTTGTCCTGGCTTACTGACGTGACGACTGTCCTTTGATTCTGCTGGTCCTGTTTAGAGACTGTTGATTTTGCTGGACGAGACTATCGTCGTGAACGATTGAGGTTTGCTTTTTGTAACTACTGATGCGTTTCTTTAATAGTACCGTAGAAATTGTTGGGTCCAATCCTGTTTTCAAATTGGGTATCCGTTTTTGGGTTACGCGTAGCTCAGCGATTAGACGTGGACCGTTAAGGTCGCCTTCTTGATCACTAAAACGCCTGATAATCCGTGAAACTCTGTGCTTTATATGACCAGAACAAACGGTCTGATGGACAACTCTCTTCAACTTGCGATTTGATATGGCCGACTGGAGTTTAGTCATGACTTCTTCACATTGTGCGTCTGTGCGCCATCAAGTGCTTCCTCTGTGCATTTGATCTCTGTAAATCTGTTTTCAGTTTCAACGTTCATCCTGATAAAAATTTTCTGCCTCAGCTAAGCCACTGCAGCAATCTTTCGCCGTTCAGCATTAACACGCTTGGTACCCTGGTTTTATGCATCGTGATGGAAAACTCAGAGGTCGTTGCTGCCCACTTCCGTTTCCAATCCGTTTATTCGTTGCCCAGTTGAGCTCAGATGGAAAATGAGTACTACGATGACTCTTAAGATTTGAAACAGAGTTGGTAGGGATCATGCCTTCAGGGCGAATATTACATGTCCTACAGCAGCGCACTCAACTATTTATTCCTGTCTTCCTACCAGCTATGCTTCAGAGGTTGGCCACTCTACTTATTTCTTCCCGCAGTATTGTGTACAAACCCGCACAGATAGGTAGACACTGTGGTGGTCGATGCGGACCAGATCACAACGTTGAATTCAAACTTATTTGTCTGTTTCCGTGTCTGCCGGCAGAAGCTCTATTTAAACTTAGTGCTATCTTCCTCAATAGTGAAGACAAACTGAGACGGCGTATTCTTGCACATGTCTTAATGACTCATTTATAAGTCCATCATGGTCGTTTTGCTTGCATCTTCTCAAGTGTTTTTTTACCAGGCTCGAGGAATCCACGCACCTCCCCGGTTCTTTTCTAGCTACGATAAGATACGTGTAGGACTATGTGCATCGGATACTGATTTATTTTCACACACAAAAATTAAGGTTATAACCTGATTGTTTGTGCGTACTGAGAGCTCGAACCTCTCACATTCACGATTGACCCCATTGACGAAGGTTAAAATGTCCTGCGAGTATTGATTACTGAGTTGCGTGCATTTGAATTCAGCAGTGTACAAGGACGTACGCCCAGTGAAAAGGCGATTCAAACACTGTTCAGCGTCTGTGAATGAACATTCACGTGGGTTGGTAACAGTGGTGTTGTTGTTCCTAGCTTGGGTTGATGGTTTAGGTATTGGTATTTTCGCCGAGCTTGAAGTTTAGGCGGCAAACGTCTCACCACCAAGCGACGTGACATCATAACTGATGACGTGACGTTTGAAACCTAAATGCCAAGCTCGGCGAACACACCAGTGCCAAAATTCAGGCGGGTTCCTTGGCAGAATGTGGTTACAACGCTGAGCGTCATTCGTTGGTCCAAGCTTGCGTAGAAGTAATCAGACTTGGGCATTGTCATTTAAGCTGGATGGGTCCTCCTTGACCAAGTCTCCATAACACCTGAACCGAGACGCGATCGTGATCATGCTGTCCGGTTGATACGGGAACTCGGTTATGCTGTTGACCAGCGATTCTGTTGAGGACACTGTGACAGCAACTGCTGAAATCTGCTGAACTGCCATTTTAGCGCGATGGTTCCAGTCAGTTTTAACTGGATGGCTTCCTAAGGTCCATGCTGTTGCTTGAGAAGCTTCCAAACTTCCTCAATCCGAAATAAAATAATGAAAATGATCTGGCACTGACTGCCGCAAAATGCTATAATCCTGCCAGCAGTTTGGGATCGGAACACCATACTTGAAAGCGTACACTGCATTTATGCAACTCAGTAGATGAAAGAAGCAAATGACTTGTTAACCATACATATGATCAATCGCACAATCTACCAATCAGAGAGCAGAAACCTATTGATCCAACTCGGCCGGACTATCAACGGCCAATGAGACAAGTAAGCACGAGATAGATTAAGAGTGCATGCATCATCTTCAACAGAGCGCCTTTGAATGCCGTCAGATGAAGTGGTGCCCACCTCGCGTCCTATTTCTTTTTACTCTCTTTTGCTGCCGTTGGCCCCAGACCAGGCTAAAGTTAACGAACCATATTTCTAAACAATGTTGAGAATAAACGGTTGTATTTCGAACCCTGCCGCGTTCTTTTAGTTCGACGCCTGCTGGGACCATGTTTCTGTGGTTATTCAAGAAAAGTGTCTCAAGTTGTTAATGAACGGGAATGAAGCGCATACTTACATTTCAACTACGGCGTCAGGTTATAAAATAAAACGGGCACCTACGACCAAAAATGTTGTCGACCGCAACTATTTGGGGGTATCATGCCGGTACGGCTAACGCACTTGCAGCAATCCGTCGACAATTTTGAGTGCGACGTGGCGGTGCAGTGGTTAAGAGCGCCATAGACTGCAGTTTTCGCGACGCCAAGTTGTCCTGGACGTCAGGCGTTTAGTGGCACCACTCAATTATGTGAGAATGCAACCCGGCCAACACTCTTTTTACACATCCATTTCGAATAATTTGTTTTGGTCGGAGTGAACAGAGGTCAGGCAATACAAAAGGTCGCAGTTACGTTTAATTGATGAAAATCTTGGCCGGCCCGTCTAGAGGTCACCTAGCCCACAAACACCAATACGCGACTATCAGGTCGGCGGTAACATTGTGAAGCAAAAATTGACGTAACTACTCATCACTTTCATCGAACATTGACGAATTTGAAAACTATCATTTTGAAGCGTGTGTCCCAGATACTTTTTTATGAGCTTGGATTTTTCTCTCTTATTATATCTGTTTCCTTATATTATCCGCGAGACTGGTGTATTGTACGATTATTAATTATGTGTATGGTGTGCATTTATGCGTGTTGCGTTACAATGTGTACATTGATCACGCTCATCTGAGCGTGTTTCTAAGAGATGCGTTGAGAAATATACGATTATTGTTATTACATTAGTCACGCTGCTGATTCCGTTCGTCAGACGAAGAGGAACACCAATCGATGACTACCGATAGCGTCTCAAATTTTGCTTCAGTGTTAAGCTAAGGCGCATAACCCGAATTGTATTAGTGATAATCTACTACAAAAAAATATCATTTGCTATTTCGACCCACCAGATGCAGGTAAGATGCTGTGGCAGATGCTGTGACATGATTTCTTCGAAGAAATGCTGTTGGCGGATGCAGCTGTTCATTTTGTTGGTGGAAACAGAAAAAGTAATCTAAAATCGCACAATCTTGCCTTAATAATAATAATAATGTACATTTGTGAACGCATCTGTGAGAGACACGCTTGGATGTGCGCGCTCACAGCAAAAATGGTTACATAATAAGACAAGCACGAAACTCACCAGCAAAAGAAAGCGTGATCAGAGAGATAAGGCTGCAGTTTGCAAACGTCTGGTGCACGCATCATGAAAGTAGATAGTTCGCTTGTTGAACAGATTCAGTCCAAAGGATGGGATGTTACATTTGTTCACCTTTTACAAGGTTATGTAAGGACGATGTTCAAATTATTTCAAGGTCACTCCGGAAAGTACAATCAAATCCATTTCAAAAGAGTCCCGTCATTACATGATATAAATACTGTCGGAAACTGTTGAAGTAAGTTAACTCGGATGAAGCAGTACGGGAAGTTCAGGAATCCGCCAAGAAGTTGGGCATACTCCGGTGCAGGACTCCCTAGATTGCTCGGAAACGTCCGATACTTGGAAATCTCGCAAATCGTTTGACCAATACGGGGTTTTGAGACTCCATTCGTCGCATAACGGATGTTTGTGGGAGTGAGAAAAGGAGCTCAATCCCGCGCCTTCAGTGGGAACGCGTGAAGCGATCACGTGTAATATGACGAATAATGTATATGCAACCTTTTCGACAAAAACTTTATGCGGTATGAAAATNATGAAAGAGAAAGTTCTCACAGAAAGGAGAGTTGCTCTAAAGGGCCGCTTCACCACATCTCCGAATGGGCTTACTAAAACAGTCTTAACATCTTTCTCCCCGGCCGTTACAAACCTGAAACTGGCGAACACGATGTGTGCGAAGTCAACCAAAATGTCATTCGACCTTTTGGTAATCTTGTCTGCCATGCTGATTTGCAATACAGTGCTGGGAAAAACGGTGGCTATGAAATTCGTCAACGCCAATCTAAAAGGCATGACTAGACCGCTTTCTGGAAGAGAGCGTGAAGCCTCAACGGCGGGTTCAAACTAAATCTCATATTGTGAATGAGTGGAAGCTACAACCGGATGCAAATGTTGCAGTTTCTGCTTCTAGAGTGCCCACTGGGACTTCTATGCGTGTGCTGGAGAGTGAGGACGCCGTTTTCGTATATATTCCAGAGTCCGATCTTCGAAAACAGGCACATGCTTTGAGTGTACATGGATTGCACAAAAACTGTTATTTGAATCATTCGACACCGCGTACACTGTGCTTTTTCAAATCTCATCCCTAGCAGACGGAAGATGTAAAAATTCCGGGGGCGAAAACATTCAGACCCTCCTAGAAACCGGAACTTAACGAGAGCACAGAGGCCATGAATGCAGTTCAGACGTTTTGTGGGCTAGCTGACCTACCCGCATGTGATGAGGTTGCGCTAGCGGTCGCAAAGTAGGGCCGTCTGAACGACTCTGATGAACAGATGCAATCCAACCCCAGAACCTTCCCAAATCCTACGCCATATTTCTCAAGTTCTCTCTCGCAATCCCTTTTCTGTTTTCTGGATAAATCAAACGAGGCCGTAGCTACTAAGTGCATTTATACGAATAGTCAGATTCTGTTCAGTAAATTGCCGGGAATCGGACAGTTAGCTGGTGAGATCAGACCTCACGTCTTTGCTTTTACAGAGACCCAACTTACAGGTGACCTCAATGACAGTGAAATAGTTGTCCTCGTTTACTCAGTCTGCCTAGCTAACTTCGGTCGGGGGAGAACGGTGGGCCATGAGGCTTTTCTTCAGCACTATCTGCTCACACCCACGGTTATGGGTGAATTTCAGCCGGGTGGCTTCTACTAGCATTGTGTGGCCAAGACTCACCTCTGGTGGGGTTGTCTGTCATTCTGCCTCATCCAACGTCTCCGTCGACGACACTATTTCCTTAAACCTAGGCAAGTTCCTGAGACTACAGCGTTTTACTCGTCTGTCTATACTGGACGATTTTACTGCATTCGGGTTAAACTGCGCATCAGTTTATCACCGTGACGATGAAAACGGATCCTCGACATCCTTATGGATGTTGATACCATGGAAAGCGCGAACACAGCATGTCAGTGTCCGACAGGACATCATTCTGTTCAGATCTTGTCAATGCTTGACCCGGCCATCACTAACATGAATCACATGGCGGAAGCTTGGAAACAGCAAACCATTCTCTGCTCGTCCTTAATTTACCGTAACAGGCTACAACAACCAGCATACAGACCCACTGTTCGCAATTTCATTCGTGTCGATTTTGTTGGCTTGTAAAGCCATCCAGAATAACTTATTCCTGAACGTGATTCTGCGGACCGGAAGTAGCACGCATTTCAGGGCGAAATTCGGGAAGCGGATGGTTCACTTGCACTACAAAAATTGCATATTTTCTCTCATCCTCCGCTTCTTCTGCGCGGAATGCTTTATTCACTTGGTGACCATTCCAAGTCATTCTCTGAGGATAGGCTCACATAGAACCAGAAGGACCCTGGCACCTCCCACGACGATGGAAATAGATGTCGCCGGGAAATTCAGGAACGCACCAGTTTCGTACAAAAAGAGATATTTGTAAGGGCTTACGTGATCAAAACTTCTTATTTAAGCCTACGCGACGGCTAAGAAAGAATAAACCTTCAGCTTTTTCCTTGCGACCGCCTGACGGGGATACATCGTCTGACTCCCTAGTTGTGACCGTGTTATTTAGAAAGCACTGTTCCGTAGCCTACGACGTTGCACAGCCAAACTGGCTTCCTAACAAGCCGCTGCGGAACTTCCGGCAACTACTCGTTACCGCCGAGTTTTCTCTGATAGAACTCACAGATATTTTATTCAAGGTTAACTCACGCAGTGCGATGGACCGTGACATGGTCCACCCCGGGATTCTCAAGGAAGTAGCTATCAGCCTGACGAAACCCTTTTTGGGCAGTTTACCCGGATATTCCATACTGGCATCCTCCCTAGTGCATGAAAACAGGTGACACCTATATTCGGACTTAGTGGCCGGCACTCTTCGGCTAGTTTTAGACCAACCAGCTACACTAACGTCCCGTGCAGTATAATGGAGCACTCATAACGCTGCACTATCCTCAGTCACTTCTCACCCAACAATCTTTTTTCTTATACTCAGCACGGCGTCCTTCCCAACCTGTCAGGAGTAAAAAAANTTGCGTAGGTGGAAGCACATCAAAGTGCTATACTTAAGTTGAGGTTGAGCACGTTTTCTAAAGCGTCAGCTTTACAGCCGGTAGACTGAATGTCTTTTTGATGCAGCCGATTGTCCTTTTAAGTTTTGCTACCTGAAAGTGAACTTGTTCAGAGAAGTAGACGGAGTTTGACTACCGTATTCCTAGATCTCGAACGGAAGTTTCGGTGTCGATAGTATAAATATCTTGTTAGATGGAACCATTGGGCCAAAAGGTGCTATCGTGGTCAAGAGGCGCTTACGAGGTACATGAACAAAAGCCTTTAGTAGGTCTCATAATACGACAATAACTGCATTTCCTGCGTCGGCGGACATAGATTCATGGTTCAAAAATTCTAACTGACAGGTCACGCAAGTGCGCTCACTAAGGGAACCGTGCTGCGAATGGTTTATAAAGTTTTGTGACCCCAAGAACCCGACAATGGGCATTTTATTAGCCTTTCAAATATTCTCGAGCAACTTGAAGCGTGGGTGATGAGACGAGGGTTGTTGATGTCCTGCACTTTTGTTACGAGGCGTAATGACAAACGTTTTCCGCTGCGGAGAGGAGGTGCTGGATAAAAGTGACAGCGTGAACAAATTTAGTAGAAGGATGGGCATATCCTCATCCCCTTGCTCGATTGCGACTGGTGTGATACCCTCAGGCCCAGGATGGATTGGGGGTTTGATGGCAGCTAACTGTGAGAGGATACTTCTAACATCGATAGGGACGTTATTCAGAACTTTGGTTGTTTCCGATAGTGTACTAATAGGTGCTATGGTTTTCTGCGCTGAACGAAGCAGCAAAATGTGAGTAGAGGATTTCACACGTTTCAGCAGGATCATCGACAACCGTTTTATCTTTGAGAGCATTAGGGTCCACAGCAGGCACCCTCATAGAGTTTCCCTGTCTCATCAGTTGCATTAGTTCCATGCATTCACGTCCACTATCCAGCGCGAGCCTTTCTTCGTTCACAGGATGCAGTTGTGTTCTATGTTTTATGTATTCAAACATGCTACTTGTTTGTATTACCAGGGAAGAATCCAGTGTTCTTCCGTTCATCGACTTAAGTAGCCTTGGCTTGTCGGTCTCCTCTGCAGTATGGATTCTACCTTGTAAATACGAATCGACACGTTTTGACTTAATGAGGCCAGAATTTCAATACAAAAAGTGATATGTTAGATGAATTCCTCAATTGCCCCTTTTGCATCTGATGTAAGTAAGAACGTATTAAAGTTTAAGGATCTCAGTAAGAAGAAAAAACTTATTCCTATCAGTGATTTTGATCAGGAGGTAAAATACAATTGTCGGTTTGGTAGCCATGTTGAAATCAAACGCTTCACGGTATTGTGGTCACTTTCCGGAACTTGCTCTAAAACGGATATCCCTGCGGAATGTAGGTCATAAAATGCAGCCCACAATACTGAAGGTAATACTAAGCCATTATACATCCACCAATCAACCTGTGCTGATCACTCCAGCGCATTAACTCTACTGTTAATAGTTTGTAGTGGGTCCTCATTTGAAAGCTTACGATTAAATGACAAGAACGATCCCTATTTAGCAGGAAGTTTAGGATGTTAGAGACTGCAAAGTTGATCTGATTACATCAACGATTTTGAGCTCATAGCGAAGGTAACGCTTGAAACAGAAATAGATGGAAAAGAATGGTTGATATCATTAACCTTTACCACTCCAAGGATCGGCACGCAAACTACACTAAGCAGAGGGGAGAAACACAAATCACGACCATTGAGAAAATTTTACCTACCATTCTCATGGTTGGAACACCAGGCGTGCATGTGAACTTGAAGAAGGTAGAAGGTGTGAAAAACAGTGGAAATGGTAAAACGAAAATGCGGTGCAAACTTTAGAACCCTTCTTCTCTAGAGCGTTCGTCAGACTACAAGACGTCCAAAAAAGGCATTTCTTTGCGTAATCTGCAAAACCGACAGAAATTTTGCGCGGTCGCCTTCAATGCGTGTGTGCTGGAGAACAATGAACGAGCTGCATGTTTTTAGCAGGTTTACGGGATGGTATAAATGCTTGCTTGACAGGTGTGGCTGGGACAAGGGGACAGGTCCAACTGGAGGAGGAGGTAATTTAAAAGGTCGCACGTAAACCAATTTTAAGTTCGGCGCTTAACGCAGCGTGAGTACCATTACGGTGAACGTGGAAATCCTTGCCACTGTGCTCTCATACTTCAAGCAGACCGTGATAGGTTGGCCGAAGGGACTTCTGTGTGTCGAATCTAATGCACACGTAGGAGCATGTACGCAGGTATCCGTGTGTTTTGGGTTATCCTGGAGTTATCCGCCTCGGTGTTGGTTTTAGCTTGTGCATATGCAATTTGAATGCGTGGCGTATGTAGTAGGGTTCATCTAATTGGTGGTTCTGGAATCTATAGACGTCTCAACTGGAAGAAGTAAGCTACTGCCGCAGACGAACTGAGCTGGATTGCAGCTGATGTGTTCCCTAATCGTGGAACGGAGACCAGGCAAATCGATGGGTAAAGTTCCCAACTAGTTTGAGCCAGGAGTCATAGCGAGAATGGCAATATTCATTTGATAATAGAAACGTTCCACTAGGGTACGGGCAGTCGTGTGATAGGCGGTTGTTCAAAAGTGTTGTAGATCACGAAACAGAGTGAATGTTGACATAGAATTAAGGCCAGCAGTGATGGCTGCAAGTATGCCGAACAGGGATGCTCGCGTTTCCACGAGCGTCCGTAAGATGTTTTCAGCTGGGATGTCAAGTAGGGACGTTGCCTGCCACCAGCGTGTAAAACGATCAAGCGAAGCGAAAAATTAGCGAAAGCGCTAGAGGGTAGAAGTGGATCTACTATATCCACATATAGTAGTTTAAAGCAGGCGTCCTGTACACCAAAAGTCCCAGGCGAGGTGATGGCTAGGTGGTTTGCCTTGTCTCCGTGTTAGGACAGATGGTGCCTGGTCTATTCACCTCGATCTTTGCGCATGTTTGGCCAAGCGATTAGTTTGACAGTGCAGTGTACCCTAGGGTGGGAGATAGAATGGAAATTACTGAAATTATTTCGCCGGTAATTACAGGGAACAAAGAGTCCGGGTTTACCAGTTGAGATACCACAGTGAAGTCTGGCATCATAACACAACCTTGGTGAGGGGCGAACTGCAGGAGCAGGCGAGGACGTAGCTGATTGAACTTTGCATGTTTTCTTTTGGCCATCGTCATGGTTGTTAAATCGCTGGGACATGCGAACAAATGCTGAATATGCACGAGATATAAAGCGTCTGCGACCATTTTGCCTTGACTATTGGTGTAACCGATATCCGTCGTGAACTGGAAGGGAATGTATAGGTGAATGGTTCTTCTCGGGGAGTGCCTGTCCAAATAGGTGCCGAAAACGTATGTTAGTGGCTTTTGATCAGCATGGGTGGTAAATTGACAATCCTCTTTCATTTCAAAGGCGCCTGACGGCGACGTCCATCATCAGCAGTTCGTTGCTGAAGGAACTGTACCCCGTTTGTGCAGGCTGTAGCTTCCGGGAAAAAGGAGCAATCATCGGACTTGATTGCCAGTAATTTAATACAAAGCAACACCGACGGCACCCTGAGATGCGTCCGTCTCCAAAAGTAACTTTGCATGTTCGTCAATGCTCAGACAACTGAGGGGCATGCCGTTCACCAGACTCTGCACGATAGATGTGAAAGCGACGATAGTTTCCGAGGTGAACACAAACTTTTTCGGGGTATTCCGCAGCAGTACGGACAGTCACTCAGACAAGTCAGGATAACTAGAGATAAGGCAATAGTACTAACTGACTATCCTCAAAGTCCGCGGAGACATTTAGCAAACTGAGACAAGGAATAAGTCAAAATCGTGGTGGTTTTCTCTGGTAATAGCCTGACGCTGTATTTGCCGATGCAGTGACCGATAAAGTTGATGGAACGAACATGGAGTACGCTCCTGACTGTATTGACAGTGATGTCATAATAGCTTAATCGCTCGAAGACGGATAATTAGTGAGGCATGTGTTCCTGAGGTCGACGACTGATTACGAGTGTTGTCGATGTTGATGAACAAAGATTCCAATCTGCATGGAACTTGGTCTATGACGTGTGGAAGTGTCCAGTCGGCGTTTATGAAGCCAAATAGCGTACGGCTAAATTCGAATAGACCGCTTTGGCGAGGTCGTTGGGAGTCATAGGAATTTGATGACATACCCTATCCGAAGCTGTTTTGCAATAGGTCTCTTTTCCATGAAAGATCAACAGTAAGGTCGTGAATGTGTACAATGAGTGGTGATCCGCGCGGCGGCATTGTTGGGCGCTCAGTGGTCGCCACATGGTCTCCAATCTTACACAGTCGTCTTGGAGACAATGTGCAAAGTTGATGACTGCAGACTGTTCTAGAGGCGAACGATGCCTAAAAACGACAGTCCGACGAGTTCCACCTCGGCGACCTTCAGATTCTCAGGAGGCAATTTGCGTGAACGCGCAAATTTGGGTAGTCCTTTGGTGATAATGTAACGAACAACGTTATGTTTCGGCGCCACGCTATTCGACGTATGTTGGTGAGTTAAATGAAGTTGCTTCAACGGCACCGTCTATCGGCTAGCCTCCGGTAACGCATGCCGAAATCAAAGGGAGTTCACGGTATTGGTCTCGTATTAAACGCATGTAATTGTGTTGTTTAAAAGTTTTCGGCATCTGAGGTCAACAGCTTGACAGTGCCTCATTAAAAATCAACCCCAGTAATTGGGGATTGCGCGTTGGCAGTGACAAATTCCCGAGAGAAACTTCGATACAGTGCAAACTCGATGGTCAAGTGGTGTTGCCCGTAGATCTGAATTTCATCATCGTTGACCACTTAAAGCATGTATTCCACAGTTTTGAGATTTCTTTTAGTTTTGCCCGGATTTACAAAGCTAAACTGTACATCGGTGTCGAAGGGCAAACGAATTCCCGTGAAGTTACCGCGGCCAAAAGAGGCAAACGTTAGACTGGTCAGCTGAAGCTGTGGTAATTACTCAGTTGCCGTCTAGTTTACCTGATTTGTGTTCCCTTTAGAAGGTTGACTGGTTTAACGATCCACATCTGATCGCTGAGTTACGCATAGCCCACAACCGGATCCCCAAAGTGAAAACAAGTTTGGGTCCAAAATCTTCTACGGCACTACTACGGAAATGCATCAATAATTAGAATAGGACAACCTCAATCGTTCATGATGATAGTCTCGTACAACAAAAGCAACGGTTCTCGACGAAGCCTGTAAGGGCAACAGTGAACCGTCAAGCCAGTAGGCCAGGACAAGAATGACCACTCACTCCAGGGACGTTCAATGACACAGTAATTCAATGAAGCAAAACGGGGTGGGTGAAGCAGTGGAAACAAGTTTCAGTTTAGTGGAAGAAATAGGGGATGCAATCGACGGAGACAAATTTTCTCAGTTCGCGGACCAACAAATTCATAATTACTGTGTACACGACGGAGTACATCTGTAGGCGTGGACACCAAAACGCCGGGTGATGGTAAGCCGTGTCAGAGGTCCGAGCTCAAGATGTGGAAGATCGGTAGCAGGAACGGGGTCTTTGGCTGGAGGTTTCACGGGATCTCACCAAGCGTCCAGCCGAATTATTTATGATGAAAGTTTGCTGGCATAACTGCCGCCGGATGTCACGAAGCGTGTTTGGATGTGAATCAGAGCGATGGACAGGATAATAATAATGTATATTTCTGAACGCATTCGCGAGAGACACGTTCGGATGTGCGTGATCAGCACAGATGATTACGTGTGGTACAAAGCAAAAAAATGGTTACATTATAAGGCAAACATGAAATCTTCTAACAAAAAGCATAATGAGAAAGAAATGGGTTGCGGTTCACAAAAATCTGATGCACGCAATAGTCCGCTTGTTCCACAGATTCTCTTCATACGATGAGACGTTGCATTATTTTTTCTCATGCAAAGTAATGTAGGGAACGATGTGCCAAATATTTCAAGGTCACGCAGGGAAATGCGTTCAAATGCATCATAGAAGGATTTCGCCTTTACTTGACATTATTAGCGTGGAAAAAACTTTGAAATAATTCGGCTTGGGCTGAAGGGGACCGGACGTTTCCGAATCCGCGAGAATCGAACAGACCTCAACGTAGAACTCATTCGATTTGTCGAAAACGTTGAAAGTTTAAAATCTCGCGAATCTGCTTGTGTCAATAATGGTTTCTAACGTCCATTCGTCGCGAAATTTTCTTCGCATAACGGATTTTTTTGAGTGAGAAAAAGAACACAATCTCACGTGTTAAATGGGGTGGAGTGATCACATGTAATATGACAAATAATGGTAATTAATATTTTCTCAACAAAACTTCACGCGATATTACCGTTTTCCGTTTCTTTCAATGAAGTATGTGGTATTGGCAGACAATTGTTTATGGCATTCCACGATGATTGGATAACCAGCTAATACGTGTAGAATGATATCACGTGATAATCAAAATTTCGTACGAAGTTTTCGCATTGGTCTGTTTTTATAGAGTTAATGTTCAGGCTAGAATCTATATTTCATGCACAAAACGGACACTAATGGCCAACGAGTAGGGTTCGAGGCAGGTAAGACAGAACGGGATTTGAATTGAGATTTTTATGTACTTATGTCAGTTGAACGTGGGCAGTTCTTTTTAACTTTCTTTTGGAGAGTTTTTGTATTCCATCCAATTAAACGTTCAATATCGGATATCAACAACTATAGCCTGATGGTGAATAGGTTATTGTGAATGGGTTATACATATCACAGACATGATGGATAATACGCTCGAAGAAACACTCGTGAACTTGACGGCCGTTCCGTCAACTTGCCGAATGGGTGCTTGGGTCCTGCGCGTCAAAATGACTGTGATTTGATCGCGAGGCATTTCGGCACATCTGTCTAATAATAAGGTCACCTGTGCTGATTCCACCGACGAAGGAACTCTATAGACAGAACAGTTGAGAGGAAGTGCGGTCGCTCGGCTGATTGCCGGAAAATAGCTTTCAAGTTTGGCCTTATCTGACGCCGTGGTACGTTTGAAACTGCCCGCTTTGAGTTTGATGGTTGTGCTTGGTCAGGAGCAGAGCCTGGGGACAACAAAGCTTCCGTGTAAGAAAAAATATTGGCGATCATCCGTTCCGAGGATTCGGCTTGAAGGTCGTTCAAAAGAAAAACGGTCATTTTAACGCGAATCCTCGTTTGAAATATTGTTGGAAATTTTAAAATCAGAATCTCAGGCAAAATATGTTCAGTGTACCAATTTGAAATTACCAACGGTGCTGAAAATATCAAAATACATCGATTAGGTGCCAAAGTATGGTTTGGCGATGAAAAGTTTTCCCACATTTTCGCGAAAATAACCCGATATTGGCGTTAGCTTTCGTTTTCATTCTTATAATGAACTCATTGCAATTTTTGAGATGGAATACGTCATTTTATAGCCTGAGAGTGCTTCATTCCGTGTGGTTTCGAAGGTACGGGCGATATGGAAATATACGACCATACAATGATGGCGTTGCATTTCAACGAGAAACACTGACACATTTGATGATGAAACATGTGTGACAACGTTCCCAGCTTCTTAGCCTACACGATATTTGTACTGGTTCTCTTTGTTCGAAGATTTCAGGTAGATACTGGTTGACGAAATGTTGCCCTTGGGAATGGTTGGAAATGACGCTATCATATGGCTGTTTTCGTCTTCGGTTGATATGCAGCGGCGTGAGAAAGGGTATCACGTCTCACTCTATCACTTGGAATCTTCAAAAGTAAATTCTATTCATCCACTGCATTGTTTCCAACCAGATTGAGGTCGCGTGTCGTTCACACGAAACAGTATATGGAAACAGATGGACTCGAGCTGCCTGCCGATCATTGGGAGGTATATCTCTCAGCAACGTCGTGACTTGATGGTTACAACGCCTGGTATCTATCGCGGTGCAGAAAAATACTCCGATCAATATGAAATCAACGGACTCACCAATGATATCATCATGTACCCACAGACGCTCCAAATGCAAGTTTATCATCACTCCCGCATGTGTTCGTTCTCTATGTTGTTCATAGCAAACGTTATTTCGGAGGGGCAGCTACTGGTGTGAATGCATACTGCATTCTCAGACGTGATCATAGCTGGTAGTTAGTCAGCCTGAAGCAGTAACTGTATGTGACTGCATAGCGCTTTCACGAGAAGTTGAATCACAGTTGTAGTTGTCAGGCTTAAGCAGCTACTAGCATGACAATACTGCGTTCTCAGACGTGATCACAGCTGTATTTAGTCAGGCTGGAAGCAGCTACTAGTTGGGGACGGAGTACCTGCATTCTCGGACATTCTTCATGGGCAGGTCAGCGAGACTGTGCTAGGCAGGGTTCCATTCTCTGAATAAATCAGAATCGGCAATGTTTGAAATGGAATCCAAGGGCGATGAAGTGAATAAAAGTCGTCCCATGTCGTCACATGGATTATGTTTGCTCACAAAAATCTTCTGTTAAAGCGTCAGTGATAAGCTGTCATTCGTCAACGATTCGGGATCCTTGAATGTCACTTCGGCGACCTGACCACAAGTTTTCAGATGGTTGTGTGTTAGATGGCTGAATTTCGGGATTCACAGGTTAGCCGAGTGGCTGATAGTTTCAACGTTTATAATGCAGCTACAGATTACGTGCTCGAGTAAGCCCGCCACCCGTCAGTTTATAATGATGGCATTAGGCTGTTATCGAGCAGCGCTAAGTGTATGATTAGACCCACGCGCACATGACGACACATAATGGGAATCAGCGTGGCGGATCCGTGTTTGTTTCCAAGGCATACTACCATAAGCGCATTCGTGGTATCCCTTTCGATTCCCACCCAGCACCCCACGCCTTAGAAAGTGGTTTTCCCCTGTGATGCTTTCGTTCTCAGAGGAGAGTTTTGTCGAGTACAGAGAGGATGCCCGACTAAAACAGAAGTAAGCTGAAAAACCAACTCTTTAAAAATGTAAGGTGGAATGCGGCTACAAAAATATTATATTATTACAGTCGCTTACATAATTTGCCCACAACACAATGAAAGTCTGATAAATTCGGGCACGAAGATAAACGTAAACCCTACACTTCGAGTGATGTCGCCCATATCCTGAGCCTAGAGACGTAAAATGCAAATCGAAACACATTGGAAACACGTGGTTAGACAATCGTGGAACACCAGAAGTGATAAAATGGTGTCCAAACAGCTGAGATCAACGTGGTGGAACATTGCAGAACACAGGCATGCTTCTGAAGTTGGTGACAATATCGACCAACAATCGTGAGAAAACAAGATTCTGATTGTCACGTCCACTAGATAAGTTGTGGCTGGAAAGTATTGGAGTCAAAACAATATCAACAGATCACTTACCCTTCACCTGTGCTGCAGTTTTATTGACTTTCAGAGACATTGCTGATTGGTAACACGGGTTGGAATGCATATCGTTCAATATTTATCTCAGTTGCAGGATATATATATTAAAGTTAAGGCTATCGCCAATATATGAACCTGAATGACCGCGAAGGACCATTTCAAAGTGATACCCGGAACGTTAAATTGCGCGAACTTGGTAGACTAACTGTTCGCAACCATGTATCACGCAGAACAGCTGTATGGAGTAAAATATACTTGGATTCATTCTCAAACATTGCCGATTCTGATTTATTCAGAGAATGGAACCGCTAGCACAGTCTCGCTGACCTAGCCCATGAAGAATGTCCAGAATGCGGTATCCGTCCCCACTAGTAGCTGCCCCCCCGAATAACGTTTGCTATGAACAACATAGAGAACGAACACATGCTGGAAGTGATGATAAACTTGCATTTGGAGCGTCTGTGGTACATGATGATAATCATTGGTGAGTCCGTTGATTTTCATATTGATCGGAGTATTTTTCTGCACCGCGATAGATACCAGGCGTTGTAACCATCAAGTCACGACTTGCTGAGAGAATACCTCCCAATGATCGGCAGGCAGCTCGAGTCCATCTGTTTCCATATACTGTTTCGTGTGAACGACACGCGACCTCAATCTAGTTGGAAACAATGCAGTGGAGTGAATAGAATTTACTTTTGAAGATTCCAAGTGATAGAGTGAGACGTGATACCCTTTTCTCACGCCGCGCATATCAACCGAAGACGAAAACAGCCATATGATAGCGTCATTTCCAACCATTCCAAGGGCAACATTTCGGCAACCAGTATCTACCTGAATCTCCGAACAAAGAGAACAGTACAAATATCGTGTAGGTAAGAAAGCTGGGAACGTTGTCACACATGTTTCATCATCAAATGTGTCAGTGTTCTCGTTGAAATGCAACGCCATCATTGTATGGTCGTATATTTCCATATCGCCCGTACCTTCGAACCACACGGAATGAAGCACTCTCAGGCTATAGAATGACGTATTCCATCTCAAAAATTGCAATGAGTTCATTTATAAGAAGTGAAAACGAAAGCTAACGCCAATATCGGGTTATTTCGCGAAAATGTGGGAAAACTTTTCATCGCCAAACCAGTACTTTTGGCACCTAATCGATGTATTTTGATATTTTCAGCACCGTTGGTAATTTCAAATTGGTACACTGAACATATTTTGCCTGAGATTGATTTTAAAATTTCCAACAATATTTCAAAACGAGGATTCGCGTTAAATGACCGTTTTTCCTTTGAACGACCTTCAAGCCGAATCCCTCGGAATGGATAATCGTCAACATATTATTCTGTGAACTTATCTCATGAAGCTGGGCGAATGCTTCACTTCGGTGATCAATCTAGAAACTTTGAAATACCGAATGTCAGCTAGTGACGAACACTAGCGTTTTCGTGAAACGAGCTAGTGTCGAAAGGTATGAGCTTATCCGGAGGAAAATTGAACGAAGAAATCTATAGAGGTGCAGTGGGAAAAGTAGGAAGAATTATGGGCCCGCCAAGTTATGTCCTGAATGCAAACACTATATACTGCTCAGGTACGAACATGAAGCACACACTTGATGAGGATAAAAGAAGTAGACCAACATTAGTTCGTGACGGTGCGCTGGAGTAGAGTTCCGCTACATTGAACGAAGTATTTCCAATGAATTTGATCCATCGCGCTTCCCCGAAGGGAATTTAAGCCCACAAAGAAAGCTTTGTTTGAGATAAATAAATCAGTAATACGTTGAAATACACAATTGATTCCGTTAGCCTTGGGCTCTCCAAAAATTACTACACAGACTACGTCGAACGGAGACAGAACGCCTGACTCGCGACCCTTGAGAAATCTGTATCCATGGCGGGTTACTAGACATCTGATTCAGATTTCTCTACTATAATTGTCTACTCATACTTTCGCTCTATTGGTGTCCCGTGTATTAAAATAACGTAAGATTACCGTACCGTATGGAATAGTGGACCAATTTATTATTTCTTCTGTTACTTGGGTTTCACAGTATCTTTTTCCCCTTTGCCTAATGCGCACTTCAAATGATAGAAAACTAACTGTTTTACGTTGTGTATTGCTTGTTCCTGTCAACAATGACTAGCGTTAGATTTAACAGTGCTGGTGTGGCGACCTAGAGATAACCCCGGTCTGTCCGCTGTAAAGTGTGTAAAATTTCATTCAAAATCCTAGTTCACACCGTACGTAGGATCTTAAGGATTTTCGTCTACCGTTTGCTCGCTGCATGTGATCGTGTTCATTGGTTTGCATGCTTGTCGGCCTGTGCTTGCCAATGGTGTCTTGAAGACTGTTACGTCTTGCTCGCGCTCGACGATCGGATACTTAATCACCCTAGCTACTTCCGCGTATCGGTTTCGTTTAGCGCTGATTGAGACCCGTCGTAATTATTTTATGATATAAGTACGGTCTCCCGCAATTGTCTGCATTCTCATTTCGCGCCTGATATTGGTTGCCTATTCCTGGGAAAGTGTTCGTTTAGTGCACGTACGCAACAAGCTGGAACTCGACTGTCGTTCACCAAAGCAGCGAGCACATACAGCCGTTAAGAGTGCAACATATCTGTGCAATCAATGCTACAAGTGGAACCACTTCAAGTGCACTGGTCTCGGTGAAGACCAGTACAATAGGCTAACTCCCTCATCTCCACCTGGTGTTGCAACCACCAAGAAGGTAGTTGGATTATAGTCACTCTGTGAATATTTTACAATGCCTTCGTGAGAATATGGCTCGTTCAACACGTGGATACCACGAGTGACCACGGCTTTTGCGACCAGCGGAATGTCAAGTTTGGATGAACATCAACACAGTTAAGACGTTTTCTTCATCCAGCCTTCTCCGGGCAGAGGTATTATCGTTCACCTTCACCACAAATTCTCATCAATGAAGCCGTTGTCGATGGCTGCGCGATTTTTGTACTTGGGTAGTATTTGTCACACAATCTGTTCGTGGGCGCGAGTTGCAAGCTCGTGTGACAAAGGCTAGTGTTGCGTTCAGACGTATTTGAAAGACGCGTTTGGAGAACCACAGCCTAAAGCCGGGCACTAAGCTCCTCGTCTACCGCTCAATGGTGCTGTTTTATACTGCTGTATGGCAGTGAACGTGGACATTGTATCCACGAACTGGCGCTATCGTTAGCCGCTTCCATTTGCAATGGCTAAGGCCATCTTGGGTATTCGGTGGTCGACATGGTCCGAACACTAAGGTACTGCGGCAAGCAGACATGAACGGGGTGGACGCCGTGCTGATGCTAATTCACCTTCGTCGTGGGCCAGGTCCGTCGGATGGACTGTGATCGTATTCCGACGCAGCTTCTGTACGGCAACTGAGATCAGGTGAGCGAAATCCTGGTGGTCAAAAGCGGAGATACCAGGAGTCTGTGCAGGTGAGTCCTTCACGTTGTAAAGTTGATTTCAGATGTTAAGAAGACTTAGCGTTGAACCGGACGGTCTGGAGGAATACGATTCGGACGAACGTCCGCGAGTTCAACGAGCATTTATTAGGCGGTCGAGAACGGAATTATGCGGTACGCAAAGGAACCATCGGTGCCATAGGTCGTGGTGACATGACTATATGGCGTTGCGATGTGTGCGGCCGTGAATGCGCTGGCCGCTTCGGATTAGTAGGTCACCAGCGTACTCACAGTGCACCGTCGGCGAAGAGACGACGAGTACGATAGGCTGAGGTAAGTCATGACAGTATATCTGCTGACATCTCTGTTACTGATTGCATCGACCAAGACTATGGT
>LOND01000244.1:139338-158315 GCA_014220965.1 Paragonimus kellicotti
AAACTGAACAACGTTGCCCACAAACCCCTAAAAATTCGAATGCAGCCGCCATTTTTCTCACACGACTATGAATGAAGAAAGACGGACTAACCCAACACAAGGAAAATATATAATATTCCAGTGAATCAATTTACTGCACACGCGATGTTTAACGTTAACAGTCGGAGCCTTGTAAGGCCTACCTCACAAGAGAGATAAGCCATAGGTCGACAAGAAACGTGTATTAACAAAACACAGATACCGAGGAAGCTTTTTCCATGTCATGTCCTTGTCCATATATGATAGGGGGTCCCACAGTCCGGAAACAAACCACCAATCAAAAGTGGTCCTCACGTTCACTGACCGCTGACCTCGGGCTCTGGTTGGTCATCTTCCTCAGCCCGGTGCACGGACGCGACCAGCCCGCCTGTTGAAGGACCTGAAAGGAGGCGGGAAGGGGGTATATGTGGTAAAAAGTGGCGGCACACTGCATACCATTGAAACTGTTCAAGATGACCAGCGCACATCCACCATAAAGACTCACCAAAACGAAATTAAACAAACTCACGGTTGATAGGAAACGACGGATCTGAATCTTCGTGAATGTAGACATGATTCGAGAAACTTTATTCGCATGCATTATAGTGCCGAAATTGTTGTAATAATTGTAATCCCGTTGTCTCATCCGATTCGCGTACTATGGGACGGATTGTTGTCAGTTTGGTTAACTCACCGAAGTCGGCCATGTGTTTACTGGCAGAATACAGATGAAGTTAACAAAACGGGGTATACAAAACGTACAAAAATGAACTCGGCGAAGATGTTGAGGAGGGGGAGCTGAGGAGGTTAGAAACAACCGGAGCATCGAGAGTGTTCATGGAGGGTAAATTCAAAATTTCCAATCAGTGTTTAGAGGCTGCCCGAAAAGGAAATAGAGCGCTGTATATGTTGAGGAAAACATTCGCGTCAGGGAGACTGGAGGTGTTGTTGCCTCGTTTTAAAGCTTATTCGAGGCTACGTCTGGAATACTGCGTGCAGTCTTGGAGGTCGCATATGGCAAAAGACACGGCGTTGATTGAGAAATTTCACGTGAGTTTTACAAGGCGGCTGGGGAGAATGCAGGATGACTCGTATGACGACGAACTAACAGAACTTGAACTGTTTTCGTTCACACGAAGAAAGGTTAGAGGAGACCTGATAGAAACCTTCAAGATTGTTAAGAGGATTACCGTAGTTGCGGCGGAATTTCTCTTGGGGCTGCGCACAAACTCACGCCTCCAAGGCCACAGTCTCAAGTTGGGGCAGAAGAGGGCTGCTACATCGAGTAAGGTTAACTTCTTCTCCTTTTTGTCGAGTCGCCAAATGTTGAAACATGCTGCCACAGAGTGCAGTATTATCTAATAGCGTGACAGAGTTTAAAAGCAAGCTTGATGAGCGTTGGCCATTTTTCTTCCCAGACCTGTCGTAACAGTTTCGTTTGGGTGAGTGCCTTAGTACTTTCATCATCAAAGGTTTACGTTGATCCACTTCTCGTCTTTATGTGTCATCACGGTCATCTCTTTTTTATTGTTATCCTTTTTTAGTCTTCTCATCTTTATTTGTCATTTTTAGTCCTATTCATTACTTATTTATTTACAAAGTTAGTCTGTGCATCTGAATGTAAAAATACTGTGTAGCGAACAAGCTCGATCTCGGTGATTCGTCATCAGGTTTATATCACAAATTTTACAGGGGAATCGTTAAGGGGTAAACGGGGAACGGGTGGTTAATGAGGTCAGTCAGTTCAATGTCACGCTGCAATCAAGTACCCACTTGAACCGTGGGTCTTGACAGGCTAACAGGGTGTGGGGTTGGCCATGGCAGATCCAAAGCCTGAACAAAACGTTTCTGGGCGCACAGGGGTGGGTTGTACAGGCGAATTCCAATAGCTTCAGCTGTGGACAGAATCCTACGCCTCACTGCCCTCGACTGGGTGGCTTTAACTCGGTAGATTGGACGAAATGCATCCGTCACATTGACAGTGATTTGAATCCACCAGGTGCGATAGTATGGCGCTGTTGACAGATTTCGTTATTCCACTGTTGAGCCAAGCTGGGTAGTGTTCCCGGACCCGTTCAGATAAGCGTCTGGTCGTGCGGCCAACATAACTGGTTCCACAGGAACAAGTGAATGAGTATACACAAAACGAGGCTGCAGAAACAGGCACTTTATCTTTTAGGCGTGGGCACAAAACCGGATTGGACGTGAAGTGGACACGTAATTTAGCAGCGTAAAATGTTGTATTAACCGCCCTTGTGAGTCTACGTGTGATGGTTTCAGCTAGTGTGTCGCCCTTGAAGGGTAATCCGATGTGTACACTTTTCTGCTTGATGCAGCTAATCCATTTCATCCTGCTGTTGCACAGCTTCGTCTATGAATCTTTCTGGATACACATCGGAATGTGTAGGCTCCAGGAATCAAACCCTATTAGCCTCACACATAACTTAGGTTTCACATCATTTCAATGGGAGGATAAGCGTGTATGAATCGGTGGCGGCTGTTAACTTGTTGTGTTCCGATGATGCTGATAGTTAAAACACTTAAGCCTTTATCTGGTAGCCCTCATGATAACTCATGGAAGTGAAGAATCTTTTCTCATTATCGTCGCAGCACTGGGCGCCCTCAGAAGCTCACTGGTGCAAGAAACTGGACAATTTCTGGCTGAAGTCCGTTTCGCCCTGGGAACTCAACTGAACTGAAAATTTAACCGTGAACAATGAAAACGACACTGTTTCCCTTCTGATGTCTTGTAACACACCACTCTTCATATCTGTTACGTTCGTTGTACACAAACTACTTGTCTATTGTCTTGAATCGATATACATTTTGTCCTCGCACGACTTGGCTTCTGTTTGCACGTGGTCGTTGTTACCGGGAGTTAACTGTGGCAACAGTCCATTTTAGTACGCTGGAGGAACTGAATTCGCTGGAATTTCTCTGTTATTCAAGAGGAACGTTCTTCCAACATACAGCGGACTTAGTGTGGTGGAATTTATCGCGAACAGTTATTGTGCTATTTTGCAACATCGTCGTTTCATTTCTTGGTTTTGTGGTGGTCAAGACGAGTTACTGAATAGCCTAAGTAAATGCAAGTGTACCTCACTAGGCTATCGGTGAAAACAAAATGAACGAATGAAACAGAATAGTTACGAGGTTCCAGCAAGTTACAGTAATCAAAGGATTTGACTCACAGGAAGTGTTCACAAATGTTCAAGATGACCATCACAATATTCCAAATTACCAATATCCGGAAGTGGGGATATTACGGAGTTACCGTGGACTGCTGAAACGCGATCGGAGCTGCGACGATGTTCGTAATACGACGGAGCTAAAAAATTGGGTGAAAGATCCGTGTAGTATCGTCAAGCGACTGCGCAACGGAGAGAAGAGCAGACCGGTGTGCACAAATTTTGTATTGTATTGCAAGGTCACTTTTATCAATTTGAACAACATGCAAAGGTGATGCAAAAAGTTGTTGTACACAAGTGAAGCGTCGTTTGTAAACAAAAATATGAAAAACGGTACAGTTCGCAAACAGTACAATGCAATCAGCTGTTCGTTCGCAATACCGAGACGCAGCTCATCTACCACTCACCGACATCTGGGATCGGTAACCAATCTGTTTAACTCATTGAACCCATCGAAACCCGCTGAAATCGTTGACTTGTTTTTCTGCGCTGATTTGTGACCTTCAGGACCATGGGCCATTTCGTTTTTGATGTCTGAGGCGTCTTCCATACTTTCGAATAGCCGTAGAAGGCTGTATGGTACATTAGGCACGAGCACCCGTGTTAATTATTCATACAAACTCCATCATGTTCAACCTACTGATACTTTGGTTTCCATCGCTGTCCAGTATGGGACGAGTGTAGGTTTTCGTTTGTCATGTATTTCCCCCAGATTCAGCATTTAAAATTGATGAACCATCTCTGGAATGCAGATATATCAACTCTAACAACGTTAAAGGTTCCGTATGCGTCAACAGTAAACGAACACGCTACGGAAGGTATTGAATTAGTGCGAATCAACCCCACAAAAGCTGCTGATTCGAATTTAATTTCCGACGATTGGAACTCTTGTGCAAATTCGTATTTCAAAGATCTCTGTGATAGCGTGCAGAAGGCTAAAGATTCTGCTCGCTCCTACTTAAAAAAGAGCAGGTGAGTATGTTTCGGTGGTCAGTTTGTTAATGGTTCATCACCAATGACGTTACCGGATGGTTGTGCCCCAGTGAGGATCGTGGAAACATCTGTACACCCTAATAAACCGACAAAGTTGTAAAATTGAAAACATTCACGTAGAGCAGTTTCCACACTGTATGATTCCGGAGGAGGCCAACGATCAAAACGACTATAGGATGGGATATGGGGAAGGATCAAAAAGAAATGTCAACGCTCTTCAATCCGCTCCCACCTTTCAGGCAACCGTTTTGTTCGCAGGATGTCCGTTTCCGACCACCGTTGTTTTTGCCAGTCGGCCAGTATGAAATGGACTGTTCGTTTGAACAATGTGACAGTCTGTCGGCATGCATTTTGGCTGTATGAGTTCGCGATTGATAACGGAATTATCGAAAGCACACAGTATTCTCTATTCAGGTCACGTACTCTGTGTGCAGACGGAGTATCTGCTACACCGCGTATTGCTCAGTGTAGCTGTCGATAGCTGAAGGGAACCGCATTCTGGTCAAATGATGACATGGTGGCGGACTATCAGAGTTTTGCTATTCCACTAAATAGAGTTGGTGGATGCTGTTCACTTGGTCGAGAGACGGCGACTATCGACGCCGCTGGTTGACAGCACTTTTCAAGGTGGCTGTATGCCACAGCCAGTGGCAAGCCTGTATCCGCCAATTTATTGCCTTTTTCTTGTTCCATTGTTATCCTTCCCTTCTTTTTCGTATGCTCATTTATTACTCTTCTGCTCTGTGGACTACTGCCAGGACCGTACATTCATTCACAACGGCTGTGGCTACTGCCGCCATTGGCCTCAGGAGTGACGTAGAATAACTTCGGAAAAACGTCACTAGAAAAGAAATTAAAAAAAATCAGAAAATGATTATACGGATCTTAGTGGAGGAATTTGAAATTTTATTGATGCAGGCACCTCACCGACTACTACGCATTGCCATCTCTGACAGTGTTTCTAGCTAGCATGCGAATTACGTAGCCTAACCATCGCGGGCTCTGCAGCACCAGCATTTCAGAATACACACCGACAGAGCCGCATTTCTCGCGCGGTCATCTCAGTTGATGTGAGCCAACTGGCAGAACAACCGTATTCAGACACAGCAAGTTCGTTTACATCTTGGTCGCGAACAGACCACATTTCCGAACCATAGGGCAAAACGAAATTATTACTAGCATTATGTACTCTTCCTTTCGGCGACACCTGGACCCTACCACCGATGACGTACATAGGTAAAGGGATCTCACGCTTTTAATATTCCGGTGGATATCTCATCAGCTGCATTTGGATTTGATTAGATGCTACCCAGCAGCGAGTACAATTCTACTCGCAAACTCGTTCGCTCTGAACTGCGGAGGAAATTGCGAGACGGTAACGAATCATAACGGGTGCAAAGCTTTGTCGAGATGGAACAACTCGCTGCTACCGGGAACCATCAAAAGCTTTTCCACCCTGACTTAACTTATGACGCTGGGCTAGCCATCTCTGACAGCAGTTCATCTGGACACTCGCCGCGTATTTGGGCTCTGCCTACGCACAATTGTCTGTTGACGTTTATTCGCTCGCGAGACTTGAGTTCAAGGTCCTGAAACGTCACAAAATGGACAGCCCAAACCAACTCCTTCCTGCTCTTTTTATAAATGCGACTTCAGCTTTAGCGAAAGAGCTGGCGACTCTGCTCTGAAAACTCTGAGGCGGTGATGTCATTCCAACTGACTGGGGTCTGGCTAACATCTTTCTAGATTTTAAAAGTGGCGCACGCAATCCATGTACAAATCACCTGAGGAATCACTTAATTCCTATTGCGTCAAAGTTGCTTACAGACACTGTACTTCATAGATTAGTGGGGAAGCTCGACCAAGATGTCTTCGGGGGGTCAGTAGAGTTTTGTCTTCACCGTGGCTGCGTTGATCATATCTTCACACTCCGCAGAATGCTTGAACCCCGCTATTCATATAGTCGTTGCCAATTTAGACGTCCGACCTGTCCTTGATTCAGCTAACAGAACTACACTTCAGGGCTCAAACGAATAATTGAGTGCTCGACATACTGAGAGCAATTTGCAATCATGACTCGAAAGGGGTTCAGGCTCATTACAGCATATCGCCCACCTTCAGCATCTGAGATAGGATACGACAAGGTTGTTCAGTGTCCTCTTTCTTATTCAACTTTGCAATAGACGACATTCAAGTGTGCGTTTTGACAGACTGCCAAAATGATGGTATGGAACTTATCTCAGCCACTGGACTTCGAAACATAGAGTGTGCCAACGACATTTCTGTAATGTGTGAGAGAACTTGGAACATCTTATGCAGGTTATGGGCTTCAGTTTTGTGTGGCCTTTATACCTTCCGAATGCAATGCACCGTTGCAAGAGTGGCCGGACTCTGTGCCTGGTCCCGCTCTTGCTGTTACGCCGTTGGGAGTGATCGAGAAGTTTATGTACCTTGGGAGCTGTATCAGCCCTAGCTGAATGTCTGATTTGGTCACACATCATACGGCTAAGGTTTGGATGGCGGCTGTCATCTGTGACTTTTACATGGTCACAGTCTGTAAAAGACAGTGTACATTGCCACTTTAAGGGTGGTCCCGTTATACGACGACGAACCGTGGTCCATCCGCAAGGTGGATATTAACGGAATTTCCGTTTTTGACCACTGATGTCCCTAAAGCACTTATGGTGTGTGATGGGAACAGGTTATCAGCATTGATGAAGTTCGCCGACTTGTCTTCGGGACGGATAAATCCTATCGACTTCAGAGTGCAATAATCTCGTCTCACCGGCTTCGCTGGCTTTGCCATGTCTTATGAATTGCTTTCTACGTCTTGCCTTATTTGCCAACAGTAGGTTGTACTGTAATGAGTAGGCTGGTGGCCAGCAAATGATTTGGGTTTGGAGTATGAGGATGCTTACACTTAAACTTGCTTTAGTGAGATGTTTCCTGTTACCTAGCCTGAGTCCTGAGGACAGTGATCGCCTTTGTTTCTCTTGTCCTTATATCTGTTTATTTTCGTCCCTCATGTGGCACTTTTGACACTTCATTTAGTTGTTTCATGTTAAGCATTTATCCCCGAAACTGCCCACAGTATCAGGCGGATTGCCCGCAATAAAGAACGTGGGAGATAGAATGCCCCAGTCTTGAGGCAGCACTGTGTGCTGTGAAAGTGCGAATCACATTCTGTATAAATCAACCCGATCATTCACCTTGTTCGGTATAGTACACATTTCTTCCGCAGTATGGCCAAGCAAGGCAATGTTATCCGCATGCTGCATGTCGGTCAATCTAACGCCAAGAAGAAACTAAGCGCCAAGCTGATTCCATTCCTTAAGCGCACCTTTCAGAATGTCGTGCATGTGGTCTACACATCCTTAGTCAGATCGGAATTCTGCCTGTACACATATCCGACTTCGTGTGGGTTTAGTGAGCCGACGTATCTTAAGGTCACTGAATAAATTGGACGCAACAGACATTAGACGGATGCCTTCGGGGTTGTCAGCCCTATGTTTGGATAACGCTTTACTGTTACTAAGCCTCAATCACGAGGCACCTCTCCAGTTCCCCGTAGCCTCCGAAGCAGCTTTGGCGCTTCAGATGTCAACCTCCTTAATGTTAACCATCATTTAAATAGGAGAGCGGAGATCTGGTGCTGGGGCATTGTTGTGCACCAGTTAATAGGTTCCAGGGTCACCTCTACTTCCGACGAAGGGCCGTGCAGAACGCAATAACGGACTATTCTGGTTCCGTCGCCCACATGGCTTGGTTGAAGCTAGCTGAGCCACCTCTCACCTATCAAGTCCACACGATTGGGTACTGACGGTTAAACCATCTTTTTCGCCTATGATCTCATTTGCACCGACTCAACGGCCAACACAAACACGAATTAGGGAGAATTGCTCTCTGATATCCTGAGACAAAAAGGCTCGTTCCATGTTTTTCGTTTGCTCGACCAAGTAATGCTTACGGTCTTTGCACGGACTGTTGGTGGGCTTGTTCTTAAGTTGTCGACGGTCGTCATCATATTCAGGGGCAGGTCGAACCGAGCAGTGTTCATTCATAAGGTTTATCGACGTGATGGATATTGAGGTCAGTGGCAGCTGCACAGCTCTTTCGAAACATTTCTCAGCAGGTTTTCCTGGCTCTTACGATTTGTCCCCAGTGTTTGTTCATCATCATCATCATCATCATCATCATCATCATCATCATCATAGACAGCAATACATCAGTGGTTCACACTGATGCTTAACTGCCACAACCATGAAGGAAAAAGCAAACCCTGTATAGGAAGAGAAAAGAAAAAAGAAGAGGACGGGAAGACACTTTACTGCTACAAGTAGCTACGTCTATATTCAAAATTCAACATCAAGGTGCCTACACCTTGCAAACAAACAACCGAGCTGTAAGTGAAAGTAAGGCGTCATCAGCAAGACAGCTTCCTTACGGCTTTCACTGCCCGCGTCATTAAGTGCACTCACTTCACAGACAACTCGGACAAACAACAACATTCACGCCACTGAGCTCGATTAGCCGCCATCTCACCTAACGTCTCAAGCCACCGACTCTGTGAGTCGCGAGGGCCCCAGCCCGGGAGACGAACCCGACCTACAGTAGCCAACCCTTCGTGAACGATTTCATTTGTCTACGCCAGGTCATCACTCTGTCCACCTCGCACCTGATGCCAGTTGGCCGCAACGCTAGGTGTGGCAGACGACTAGCTGATATCCTAAGTACATGACCTAACCATCTAAGTCTGTGCAAATGTAGGATTGAACGAAAGAACTCGTTTGACAATCACTACCAAATACCCGCTTCCTAACCTCCTCGTTGCTTACTCGCTGGTGCCACCCGATACGAGCGATTGAACGCAGACATCGGTGGTCAAATACCTGAAGACGGTTCACGTCCTCTACCCTGAGTGGCCAGGTTTCGCTGCCGTAAAGTAATACAGCCCTCACTGTTGTCTGATATACGCGAGCTCCAGAGAGATACACTCTGTCGCCAGAGATGTCTCAGATTAGCGAACACCACTCCTAGCCTTGGAGATACGCGCTTCTATTTCATTCCCTACACATCCGCCGCCGCTGACGTCACTTCCTAAATACACAAATCGGTCAAAAACCTCCGTGATTTCATTATTAACATTGAATCTACGTCACAAAAGTAATGTTGCAGAAGCACTTTGCACTTTGAGGCTGCAGAACGCATTTCGGAGCATTTAGCAGAACGCGAATTGGTCTCTAGTCTCGTTTATGCTGCTTGGAAAGTGTCAAACAGCAACACCTTGTCGTCAGCATAATCAAGATCAGTCAGTCTTTCACCAGGTAGGAGGTCCACGCCGGCATCTTGTGAGTGCCGCAGACAGTCCTCCATTATTTCGTCTATGACGAAATTGAACAAAAATGGTGAAAGGGGACAGCCTTGACGTACGCCGCTCCTGGTGCTGAAACTGTCAGACAGTTCACCGTAAACCCTAACCTGAGCTGAAGTATGGGAATAAAGCGCCGACAGTATGTTCACATACTTAGTCGGTACACCCCTACGTTTAAGCGACTCTAAAAGTGTAGATCGGTCCACCGAATCAAACGCACCTTTATAGTCGAGGAATACGGCAATTGTTGGCCGGCGGTACGTTCTTGTTCGTTAGTTTTTTTCATCTTACTCCACCTGGGCAATTTATTAACCATCGTCTCCTGGTTAGCGTTCCTTGCACTCCGTCCGTCCGAATGTCTTTTACTTACTAGCGTGTGACCTTTGGACAACCAATAAAATAAAGCAAGCATGCTTAACACTGGTCTTAGTCCGGATGATTGCTCCAAAGTGCACTACTTGTGTAACTGACCGCTGTACGGTCAAGTTGTGTTCATGGCAAAAAACGTCCTGTTTGATACCGTCTCTTCCTGTGTTGAGACCCTGCAGCTGACTGTCAGCGTTGTCGCTGCGTTGAGCCTAGACACCAAACGTAGCACTCAGCCACTTCTCTTGTGAAGAAAGACGACCAAGTTGGGCATTACAGTTGCTGGTTGGTATACTGTCTGTTTAGTGTGACTCAGAAGGTCAAGGAGGATGTGGTAAAACGATTCAATGATAAGTTCCGAACAGATGATGTACTGAAAACAACACTGTATTGAGTTGTGTTGGGAGACTTTGTCTGACAGCGTATAAGCGACTGGGATCCGGTCATAGAAACATTGCTGTTCCCTGGAACTCAGTGCGATTCCACTCCAGCTTGACCGCGAGATTCAGCTTCGGCGTCACCAGAAACCCTGAGAGAGAAGCGCTTGCAATTGACAGTTATCTAGAGGTGAGCCCAAGTGAACAACAATATTAGAATCGCGGATTCCCGTCTTTGATACACATCACGTATAAACCTCCAGACTTGAGAGTACCTGCCAGAGCGGCTTGCTGATCAACTTGCCGGAAAATGCGGACTTTGGAAGCGTCCACATTTACCAGTTTTGGGTTTAGAAAACAGTTATCACTAGAGATCACTGAGAAGGTAGAAAAATTGGAAGGCGAAATGAAAGGAGGAATTCGTAACGGATGAATTATATCACCCTCGGGGAATAAAAATTCTTGATACTTCGCGGACGTTTACGCTGCGGAAGGGAGTTGACCCTATTCTCTGACTCAGAGGTCTGACCGGCGTGCGAACGGAAGATGGGGATCCTCAGAGTACCCTACCATGAGCCAGTTACTGAAGACACCGACATACTTAGTAATGAGGCATTTACTTAACCCGAATGAGACATTGATGTGCAATTCTGATCACTGCTGCTCGCGTAGGAAGTGGTCAAGGCTACATCAAATTTTTGAGTGACCGTGAAGGTTTTCGGCTGTATTTGTGGATATTTTGGTGGTCACGGCCAACCGTTAGACAATCCGAACGCTCTCTTGTTTGAGGATACCTTTTCTACCTCCTTTCTTATTCGGAAGACAGTAATGCCTCAGTTTTAAATATAGTTCTGCTGTGTGCTCACAGAATTGTGCTCCACCATCTAAGCACTCATTCGCGGTCAGTAGTGCGATATATTGCACGGTGAGTGCATCTACTTTTCCTCTGACTGCTTCCCTGTGACATGTTTCACAAGATTCTACTTGGAACTACCAAACTCCTGGTCAGCATAACCCTCCGAATAGATGCAATGCTGAAGTGTGATCGTCACGTCAAGGTAGCAGAATAGGTCATGTCCAACGGCTGCTCGAGCCGTAGTGTCTAGGGCTAAGGCTGAAAGCTGTGAATTATTGTGATGGCTATCCATGTGGACGAGGCGATCGATAGTCACAATCAACCTGTTTGTAGCGACAAAGAGCCGAGCCGATCCAACCCAACGTTGTATCAACACTTCATTTTGAGGGTGCAAAGTGTATGCCACACAGACCCGTCGTACAATTCACCCGGTTTAGCATGGTCTGCATATTTCCGACAAAAGTAAGATATTTGCTGTCGTGCGTATTCTGTGTCAATCGGCTTACCGCCACCCGGTGAAAGCTCCGCTTCTCAGCCTCTGAATGTTCCTGCCGGAGTGTCAACCAACACATATTGGAAAAGAAAGTGAGAGATCAGTCGTCTTTGTTAGGCAATACCTAATAATTCTCTATTGTATGCATGTATTCCATGCATTAAACGTATATATGTCCTTTTCTTCGCTTGAGGTAGGCGAAATCTCCCTAGTCCTTTTTGTCCGATAGTCTTGCGAAAGTACTAGAGTCACTTGTATAACTTCTGCACGACTGTATGTGGCTTTTGCCAAGGACGCGCGTGAATCATGCGTCTTATGTTAACCACAGACGAATGGACGAAAGCAGTTGATCAGGGTATCTGAGTATATATTGTATACTGTTTTCGCCAATGCACCTGTTCGCTAAATCATGCTGTTTTTCCCGGTAAATTCCGCAGTTGGAGGGTGTAAGTTAATCCTTTTTAATGGTTCATGTCTCATCTTACAAATCGGCTATACACACTATACACTGTTATCGAGTTTGCGATATGGTCTAAAGCGGCGTTCTTTAGTGTTCCATTCTTGGTCTGCCCTTTTTCTTCATCTCCATTAAATGTCTTCATCTTTTATTGTTTGTTGATGATGTTCAATTGTACCATATCATGGGCACCTCGAATGATCCATTTATCTTACAGGGTGATCTAAACAATATATCTAATTGGTTTCATGTAGAGAAGCCTGACTTTATTGTTGGATAATGCAAGGATATGCACGTTCAATATTCGGCAACCACTGCTTACTTTCTGTTCGGTGTACCTTCCAGACAATCTCGCCTACGAAGAACCTAAGCATGCTGATCTCGTTTTTTGTGTGGTGACTTACCGTTTAAGTGGATATCTTGAAAGATAGCAGCGCGCTTCGAATACTTAGGCAACTTTGTGGTCATTTTGATCCCCTTCTCTTTTCCTATACGTGGTTTGCCTTTTTCTTCATGGTTGTGTGGCAGTTAAGCATCAGTGTGAACCACTGATGTATTGCTGTCTATGATGATGATGATGATGTTTTGGCTGCCCACTTCGTGGTTGAAACCACGATATGGCTGTCATCTTGAAAAATAGGTTGCTTGTTAAGGTAGTGCAACATCGTGCCACTTAAGTCGTACGATGGCGTTAAGACTTAGCTTCACGACTGTAGAGTATCAGCGTCGGACTAATACTGTTTTGTGTTCCGCCGCCCCAGAGTCAACTTAATCCCTCTTTCTGAAACCTAACGTCATATTGCTATTCATAAACTTCATTGTTTCGCACTGTCTAATGATAATGATGGTCATCCTATCAAAGTGGTGTTTGCAACAACCAACTAGAATACCATCAATTTCTTTCTACTATGAGTTTGTAGGGTGCGGGATGCCCTTTTTGACTGCTGTTTCCACTGGTTCTGTTTCCGGTCTCAAGACTTGCCCAGGTAATCGCTTACCTCCGCGGTTCGGATGTTATGCCTGTTTTTTCATTCATCGGGTATCGCTGCTATTTCGAGATCCTTCGCCTCCATCGTTTACACCTACTACTTCCGTCACCAATCCAGTTATCCACTGATACGTAATCTATCTGCTCCCTATCGATGAATATATTGTTTTACGTGTGTAGTATGCGGTTTCAGTGATTATAGAATATTCGCCACATAATGTATGACTCTTCACGTCTGTTTTATTTACGCGTTATGTAATTGTTTCTAGTTATTTTGTTAACTTTCGAAAATGTACACGAGGACACGTCGTGTAGTGTATCCTCGGAGAATGTAAGCAAGCTAATTGGTTGCACTCTCCAACAGTCCCGTGTGTTTTGCCTCGGGTCAGCGCTTTGTGACCAACTAACAATTCAGACTGGAAACTCGAGTTGTTTGCTCAATACTCAATTATTTGATGATTACCGGATAAAAGTAAAATTTCCAGTATTCTCACTCGCGTAGACAGCTGTGGTTTCGCTATGTCCGATGCAACCTCAGCGACCCAGGTGCATCGTTCTCGCATCTCGATGACCTATTGGGCTAAACTGGACGGTGTGGCCACCACACCGATAGAGTCACTCATACCAGGCAGGCCAATGGGTAGAGGTCTGACAAACCAGTCTCCTGGTCCTCCAGGTTGGGGGTTGGAAGAAGGTTGGCATCTTTTTCCGGAAAAAGTACCAGTTCTGGTACATTGCCACCCAACCGCTGCCTTGCGGTACAGGCTTTTGAGCCAAAGGCTTTGGTTGAGAACCCTAATCGTTCTCCTGTCTAGGTCTGGGCGTCCTGGCAGTATCTCAGCCCACACAACCATGAATATTCACAACACCAGTAATTCCATACTGCATCGGCCGTCTCGCAGTATAAACCGGGTCGCCCTATCTGCTGCATACAGCAGGGTGGATAGGCGAAAACATGCTACTGCTGACCCCTCCCCACTGTCCTATCAAATTTAGCTCTCAGGCCCCTCCCGACCTCCATTTCTGATGATTACTCTGCAGGTCCCACAATAGATATAGCTAATCATAGTAACACTGTGTCGGTAAGTTCCATCTCTTACCACTCAGCCTCAGGCCTCCCTCGTCCCTTGCTTAGACCTAGAATGCGAATTAATATAGGTGCCTTCAACGTTCGCACGCTAAAACAGATAGGTCAACAAGCCGCTCTCGCACGAACGTTAGACTCGTTGCATGTTGATGTCTGCTGTATCTCGGAGACTAGAATCCATGACAGTAGTCAACGTATGGAACTAACAGCACCCGCATTGTCTACCCGATACTGGTTATACACTTCGGGTGACTCCACGGCTGCCACTACCGGTCAAGCTGGAGTAGGTATAGTCCTCAGCACGACGGCTGCAGCCGCATTAGTAGATTGGATTCCTGTTAACAGTAGACTTTGTGCCGTCCGCTTGGCAGGTTCTGTTAAAACCAGCTCTAGACGCAAGACCTTCAGAAATCTTTTCATTGTGTCTGCTTATGCTCCAACTGACTGTAGTGACACCGGCGTCAAGGACGCCTTTTACTCGGATCTGGCCACTCTCTTCGGTCGACACATGGCTCTGATATAGTCGTTCTGGCCGGAGATATGAATGCCCAGGTCGGTCGCCTTGGTGAAGCCGAATCTCGTTTAGGTGGTAGGTTTGGGATAGCATCACATCGATCAGATAATGGTGGGCGATTGTTGCAGCTGTGCGCTGAGCATAAGCTATTTTAGCCAGCACTAGTTTTAGGCATCGTGCACGTCAATGCTATACTTGGCGCCCGCCTTCTCCGAATCAGGCCTGGTCTCAGATAGACCACATAGCCGTTAGTTATAGGTGGCGGGGTTCCATTCAAGACTGTCGTTCTTATTGGAGCACATGCTTGGATTCAGATCATGCGTTGGTACGTTGTCGTTTTGTTCTTACTTTTGCTGGGCAACGACCCCACCGACAGCAACGGTTAGCTGTTGAGAAACTGGTTATGCCGTCGGTAAAGCATAAGTACCAAACCAACGTTAAAAGCTGCCTCACTAGTTCTCACTCCGAAGATTCTAATAGCTGCTAAACCGAGATCTCAGGCAATTTGTGATGCGGGTACTGCAGCGTGCCGCACGGGGGTACATAAGTTGGGTTTGCTTCTGTGCTGTGGACGCAGTTGGATCATATAGCAGTCAGTTACAGGTGGCGCCACTCTGTTAAGGACTGTCGTGCCTTTTGGAGCAACCACCTGGACTCGGACCATGCTGTTGTGCGTGCCCGTTTTGTTTTGTCATTTACCCAGAGGACACACGCTCGTAAATGCAAGGTAATTAACTGGCATTCGAGCGATGAGGGTGTAAAGAACGCTTACCAGAAGGCGTTGGTGAACAAGTTGCCCAGTTCGAGTCAGGTGAAAGATCCTAACGAACACTGGGAACAAATCGCCGCAGCTATGAAAACATGCTGTGAAGAGGTATGTTCCGAAGGAGCTGTTCAGTTGCGACAGAACTGGATTTCCATCGCGTCGATAAACCTCATGAACAAGCGTCGCTCGATCCCACCTGGTTCTGAATATGATGACGACCGTCGAGAACTTAAACGCAAGCTGACTAAAAGCTTGCGCAAAGACCGTGAGCACTACTTGGTCGAACAGTCGAAAGAGATGGAAAGGGCCTTTTTATCTGGAAATTGTAGAAGGCTTTTTTCCCTGATCCGTGGTTGTACTGGTCGTCGAGTCGGTGTAAGTGAGACCATATGTGAAAAAGATGGTTCACTTATCACCAATCAATCGCGTCGACTTGACAGGTGGGCTGAACATTTTGAAGAACAGTTCAGCTGGCCTCAACCAGATTATGTGGACGACGGGACCCGAATGGTCAGTTATTGCATTCCAGACGGCCCTCCGTCGGAAGCAGAAGTGGTCCTAGAGCTCAAATTATTGAAGCGTAATAAGGCTCCTGGACCAGACCTCTTCTCTCTCTTTTCAAGGATGGCGGGAGAGGTTGATATCAGAACTGACTAAACTCCTCCAGACGATTTGGGAGACTGAAGAGGTACCTCGCGATTGGTGCTTGTCAACAGTAATTCCCGTTTTCAAAAAGGGGGCCCGAAGTCTATGTGACAACCACAGAGGCATCAGTTTGGTATCTGTTGCTTCCAAGTTACTCACTGGCCTCATTTTACGTCGGCTCACTAAACCCAGAGAAAGCCAGATACGTGAAGAACAGGCAGGATTCCGATCCGGTCGAGGGTGCGTTGACCACATTTTTACCTTGCGACGGATCTTGGAACATCGGCACTCTTATAGGCAGCCGACGGTCGTGGTCTTTTTGGACCTGAAGGCTGCTTTCGATTCAGTTGCTCGTAACGTTCTCTGGAACTGTCTTCTTCGCAAGGGAGTACCAGGGAAATACGTGAATCTGTTGAGATCACTGTATGCTCACTCTGCAAGCAGGGTGAGGGTTTATGGACAGCTGTCTCGGGCATTCATCACTTCTAGTGGTGTTCGTCAAGGGTGTCCGATTTCCCCTTTCCTGTTCAATTTTGTCATGGACGACATTCTGGAGGGTGCGCTTGAGGAGTCCAGTGAACTTGGTGTTGAGCTTCTTCCTGGCGCTCGGTTGACCGATCTGGAGTATGCGGACGACATTGTCTTACTTAGCCCCTCTGCCGAAGACATGCAGACCATGCTGAACAAGGTGAGTGACCGGGCTGGTTTGTATGGAATGCGCTTCGCACCTTCAAAGTGCAAAGTGTTACTTCAAGACTGGGGCATTTCCACTCCTACTTTCTTTATTGCAGGTAATCCGCTTGAGACTGTGGACAGTTTCACCTACTTGGGTAGCACTATCTCGTCAGCTTGTAATATTGCTGATGAGATATCAACGAGGATAGCAAAGGCACGAGTTGCCTTTGCCAACCTGCGTCATCTGTGGCGTCGAAAAGACGTTCGATTGTCGCTGAAAGGAAGAGTATATAATGCTTGTGTGCGTTCTGTTTTGCTCTATGGTTCGGAAACGTGGCCTGTTCGCAAGGAAGATATCAACAAGCTTGCTGTATTTGACCATCGTTGTCTCCGCCAGTTAGCCCACATTAAGTGGACTGATCGCGTGAGCAATGCGGCAGTTCGCCGGCGCGTATTCCGGAACGCTCGGGATGCGCGATCAATTGGTCAACTACTCACGTTGCACAGCCTGCGATGGTTAGGTCACGTACTCCGCATGCCAGCTGAGCGTTTACCGTACCGGGCATTATATACTGAGACCACCAACAGTTGGGTGAAACCACATGGTGGTCAAGCGACAACGTGGTCACGAAATATGAAAACCCTGACTGCTCCACTGAGTAAAGTGGGTAGGTGTCGCCTGCCTGGATGGGGTCCTCGTGATCACTCAAACCGCTGGTTAGAGACGCTATCCGAGATGGCAGCGTGTCGCAGTCAATGGCGTACCTGCATCCATACCATTTCTAGTTCTTTTGCTTAGACTTCTATTAATTTTCAACCTTCTTAGTAACGTTTTCTTCTAGGATATTCCACGTCACTGTTGAGGTGAGCGGCAGCCCGAGCCACAGTACCTTTTGGTCAGGCTCATGGCTGTTATGATGATGATGATGATGGTACATGGGTTGAACAAACATTGGATCTCGGAGAAATCCCTGGAGTTGTTAGAAGCTAGACGGAACATTCCTCCTGGCAGTTCATATAACAAGTCTAGGAGAGATATCCGTAGGAAGCTGAAACGTAGCCTAAAGGCTGATCGTGAGGCTTGGTTAATGGAGAGGTTAAGGAAATGGAGACCGCTTTTGCTTCAGGGAACACCGGCAAACTCTTTAAGCTTATCCGTGCTACTGGTCCCAGGCGACCGTCTGTCAGTGAAGCTATCAGCGAGGCAGATGGCACACTCATCTATAATAAGTCCAGAAGGTTAGAGCGTTGGACCGAACACTTCTTAACTGGTCTCATGGCTCTACTGTGTTGCCGCCACAAACTTGTGATGTAGCACCCTGGTCGGTAGATTTGGAACCACCACACTGAGGTTCGCAATTGCCTTTCGGCTCTCAAACGTAATAAGGCTGCTGGTCCAGATGATCTTTTCAAAGAAGGTGGAGAGGCGTTAGTAGAGGCATTGACTCAGTTGTTTCAACTTGTGTGGACGACGGAGACCATCCCTCCGTGCTGGGGTCACTCGATAATAGTTCCCATATTTAAGAAAGGAGCCCGGGGCTCTTGCGAAAACCATAGAGGGATTAGTTTGACCCCAGTCATTACAAGGGTTCTGGCATCCATCTACACTTTTAGAGTCGCTTAAACGTAGGGTGTACCGACTAAGTATGTGAACATACTGTCGGCGCTTTATTCCCATACTTCAGCTCAGGTTAGGGTTTACGGTGAACTGTCTGACAGTTTCAGCACCAGGAGCGGCGTACGTCAAGGCTGTCCCCTTTCACCATTTTTGTTCAATTTCGTCATAGACGAAATAATGGAGGACTGTCTGCGGCACTCACAAGATGCCGGCGTGGACCTCCTACCTGGTGAAAGACTGACTGATCTTGATTATGCTGACGACAAGGTGTTGCTGTTTGACACTTTCCAAGCAGCACAAACAACACTAGAGACTATTTCGCGTTCTGCTAAATGCTTCGGAATGCGCTTTGTAACCTCAAAGTGTAAAGTGCTTCCGCAAGATTGTTGTGATTACGTAGATTTATCGTTAGCTAGTGAAGTCATGGAGGTTGTTGACCAATTTGGGTATCTAGGAGGCTGCATTAGCTGCGGCTCTTGTGTAGGGGATGAAATAGAAGCTCCCATCTATAAGGCTAGGGCGGTTTTCGCCAATCTGAGACACCTATGGCGACAGAGAGGTATTT
>LOND01000245.1:29071-41286 GCA_014220965.1 Paragonimus kellicotti
ATATATATAAATGCCTCCTTAACCTTTCTTCTAGCAACTTTTCGCTTTAAACTGGCGACTCAAACTATGAACTGCTGGTGGTCCCAATGCACTGCATAATTATACTTATAGTATTAAAGGTTTGGCGGATGAATGAAGTTTACCTGCACACGACAACAGACGTCCACATGTGCCCCTAGAAAGAGATTTCAGTAACGTACTTGTAGTATATAATGCGCCTAGTTCAATAAATATCACTGAAGCTAAACTACAGAAAGACGTGAAAAGTTGGATATCGTTCAGTTCAGCCTTCTCCTAGCATCACCAGGTGGTCACTGAAAAGGGATTGGCACCTCCTTGGATAATAAAACCCTTTTCCTGTTATAGAGTCGGGGTTTCTGAATGCCTTATAGGACCGACATGAGATCACTGCTTAAGCACACTGATCAATTTGTGTACGCCAGCCTTAAGTGAAAAATACTCGCCGTTGAGCGTGTCCAGCAGGCGGCCACCAGAATGAACGTCGGCCAACGACATTTCTCATGAGTCTCGCCCCAAATTACCTGATCTCTATCTATTCCAGTTTGGAAGACCCCGTGGCGAAATGGAACTCCACAGACAACGGCCTCGTGCCTTTCTTAGGAGACAGTTATTGTCTTGCAGGGTTAGTAATCACTGCAAGGACCTCCAACTTGAGATTGCTAGTTGCAATTCTAGGGAGGGCTTCAAATTGTTATTGGCTTTCCATTCACTTAAGATACCGTGAGAGTGATAAGTTACCCTGTTCTTGGTACTTACAGGGGTTCCCGAGAGCAGTTCAACTCTCTGTTCAGCAGAAGTCCGCTGGATATCGAACTGAAAAAATGGCTGGATCCCAGTGACTTGGGGCTCTATCCTGAAACCTGATTACGAATAGCTGAAATTATCGAAATTATTATTAATTTCGTTTGAATTTGCGTGACTGCTGTTTGTGATAGATAACACATAGTCCCCTTCTCCATTGGAAAAACTTTTGTTATTCCTGATAATTCACCTTTTGTTATTCTGTTTTCCTTTGACTTCCATTCTTAATTATCTTGGCAGTAGTGTGCGATGGCTAAATCATTCAAACGACAAACGACAAAATATTTGGTTACATTAGAAAGCTATAACGATTGCAATCAGGTGCAAATGTATATGCATAGATGAAAACGAGTTGTACTGAATAAAACGGGACGACCAACAGGAAACAGACGGCCCGTTGTATTGTGAAGGTAACCGCGTGCTAACGGAAGACAGCACTAAAAGGCTGTTTGAACAACTCCATGATCGACTTAGGAAGCCGAACGTCGAGCGTTCGAGAGTCGGTAAGAAAATGGAACTTAAGTGTTCCACCTTGAAAAAATAAGAAGAGACCTTGATCGCCGAGACCCACCTTCTTGTCGTGATGACCAGTCAGGTTAAAAAGTTGTGTTTTGCAAACAAAGGTGCACATGAAGCTAGTATGAAGCAGAAACCTACACCTAAGAAGGTAAATTGTAAAAGTCTACCGTTAAACGTGGACACTACAAATGCTTGCCTGTCGTGTCAAAAGGTCAGGAGGTTGTTTGTCCAGAAGCTCGCTACACTGATCATGCTGCTTTGTTATCTTAGAGTACCACACAACCTGTCACATCTCGCAGGTTGCAATGTGGCCAAACGTTTTGATTCCCTTCTACTTGCAGTGACCTAGTTTGACTTCATCTGCAGCACTAGCTTACTCTGTTCTGCCATCAGCCACCGTGAAAGCTGTCACAAAATAGATGTAGATGAACTGCGCTTCCACCTGGTGGCTGAAGCTTGGGAATATTTAACCCATCCCATTTGGTTCGCGGACTAGGTTTTTGAACGTTCACTTCGCAGCGGTTGAAGAGTTTACACCACTGACAGTTCGGATGCACAGTTAGTCAAAATGTCAACTTCGCAATCGAAAATTCAAGCATTTTCTCAAGAAACGGTATGCACAGACACGTTACCGGAAGTCCCAGCTCGAGAATGAGGGCACTGATGATGCGCAAATCAGGAGCCCATTCACAATGGTTATCCGGAAAGGTCGCTTGTATAATCAGCATCAGCCAACCGCACCGTTCGTCAGTGGTCGAAAAACCTGTTTATATATGTATCCCCTAATCGGGAAGCAAAGGCGGTAGTACTTCAGCTCTTGGGTTCTGTAGGACTTATGAGCTCCCACAAAGAAGCCGCAAATACTTTTGCGGCTTTCACAGTGGTGTTTTCGTCCAGCTTCCTTCGTTTCCTCATATCAGAACTTCGAGTCTGTTTCACGTGGAATGCACTACAGGCGACGATCGTCCAGCACCATCATTCAATGCATTCAAGAAACAGTTAAACTGCTGGTCGTTGGCAGTCAGGTACATATGGCCCCGTGTAGCTTCACTGTTTTCATCCCGTTACCCTCACCTGTTTTACATTACTTCTTTCCGTCTCCGTATAGTCTTCACTTCTGTTATTCTATCGTTGTAGTGTAAAACGGCGCAACCTCCATGGGTGCCCGACTGCTGCTAGTTGTTTCAGCACTCAACACACCTCACATACTCTCACCATTTCAGCAGTTCACATGAGTGGAACAGACGGACCACAATCCTGACTCTCAGGCTGAGATCAAATCTGTTGTGAAACCATACATCCCGTGCATCTGATTCATACCGGAACAGCTTGAAGCAGGGAAAATACACAAGTACACTTCCAGCTCCACAAGCGAAACATGGCCAGCCAGAGTTCAGGCATAGTTTTTTCTTTCTATAGGACAGTACAGCATTGAACGCTGTTCCTGAGCACCTAATCTCTGCCAAATCCTCTTCCGGCTTCAAAGCTCGTCTCGATGATCGTTTTCTGTCTTAGCTCGGATACTGCCTCACTTTTCTCGCCCTTCAGCATCGTAATGTCCGGCTCTGCGACTCTACGCACCGCGAGCGCAAAAAACGCTGCTTCCTACTTCGGTTACAGATTTGTCGCCCCAGTGGTTTGTGTGAAAGCGTCAACGCAAACGGTCGCAGTCTTGGGAATACTCTCTCAAAGTTTCATTCCCAGCTCGATGAGTTACCCAGTAGCAAGAATGCAAGAGCCAAAAAACCGCGCAACGCTCTATATAATACCCGAAATTGAAAGTGTACAACCAGATATTGTCTCGCCTGTAGTGCGCACAATGAAAAACTGAATAATTTCCATAGGAATGTGCGTGCACATTTGGGTCAGACAAACAACTCACCCGGGAGTGTCAAACTGTACAACGAAACAGAGATGAAAAGTAGACCATTTCAGGAGGTTGCTGCACAGTAGGCGTAGATCTACTGGGCTATATGTGCAAAAACCTGCCCAATTTTGTGCGATAGCGGTCAGTTCATGTGACCCGACATGATCTAACCTTACCCGACCTGACCTGACCTGAGCTGATCTGAACTGATACAAAATGAACTTTAAGAGGCGAAATTGTTTTGTCTTTATTTTATTAACGAGCTTGCATGCAGATTGTTTCCCGTTCTCTCGATCAGTTGCGAGTGGTTTTTGCTGTCCTCCTGATTTACAGGTATCAGACAAACGGAACTTGAAAATGGATTCCCACAGTCAAAGCGCGAGAAGCTGTTGCCTACTTGCGCCAGAAACGGGACTACCAAGCAACTAGCCGCCGCCTTTCGTGAACTGAACAGAACCTGAAACTCGGACTAAACTGTGCGGTGGTTTCAAACTGCTTGCGTTACTCCTTCCATCTCTGTTTGCCCACAATCTTTGGTCTGGGTCACAGGACGCTACACCTTCTACAGAAAATTTTCCCCCATGTTTTCCTGTGTTTACAGTGGGTGTGAAATAATCAACCCAAATACATGTACTGATTGCAGAGATCTCTGGACAGTAATCAGTTTAGTTTGTGAGGTCGTCGTGATTATCTATTTATCTGCATCATGAGTAGCGCAAGTGTGCAGTACAGCCTATCATACGATACGCTGAGTGATAGTACACTTGTCTCTAAAGGTGTGGGCTCCAACGTCGGGTGCGTGAATGCTGTTGTTGACCCACCAGCTTCGCCGAAAAACTGTGAGCAGTCTATCGTCCTGCCTAATTTTGAACACAATTCTCTAAGCGAATCTGAAAACAAACGTCCATTACATTTCCAAGGTGAAAAATGCTTCAAGGAGGTTTTACTCGATGGGTTTTCCATTCTTTCCTTCCGTACAAAAGATGATCTTGTGGTAAGTTAGTGTCGTCTGTCACACATTGACTGCACATGTGTGCAATATACTCTCAACGATGTTTCCAGTACACACTTTTTCTATCGTAAGGGTCAGTTCATATGTACGTATTGATAGTTATGTCGGCTTTCGGGGCTTTATCTTCTAGAACACATTTTTGTTCTCTGGTTTGAATAACGTAGTGTCTGTATAAGCACACCGGCATATATACCTGTCAAAATTAAAAGTGTAGTTTTTACACCACACTTGTTACCTTTAGCAATAGTGTCCCAACCAACTGGTCGTGATGCGTAACCTTTTAAATCCCCAAATGACCACAGACTGCAAGGATGGTTGCTGAAATTGCCCAACTCCTACTCACCGTTGACGAGTAAAAATGTGCGTAATTGTACCCGGAGTCGTAAAAAAAGCAGCATCTGCCAGACCACCTAGTTTTGGACAATGTCAGGGGGATTTTAGTCACCTCCATCTGTAAACGGAAATTGACTGACTTGAAAATTTTAGCTTTTGTTTGTTCTAGGTTATTGAATGGGGCTGATGACGTACTTGCGGATAGTCGACATGATGCGAACGCAGTTGAGACAAATTTAGAAACTTAGTGATGGTAGTTACAATGTGATCCGGAAGTCGTAATCCGGTCCGTCGGAAACACTGCTCATACTCGAGACATGCAAAAATGCATTACCGTTAGTTCCAAAGTTCAAATTCCGTGGACAACAAACTCGCACTAGAGAACGTCTGAGGCGTGGTTGTTTCCGATTCAGCTTTGTTGAGTGGCTACGCAGGATAATACGTTCGGGCTGTCGTAAACTTGGCAGGTAAAAAATGGAAAATATCAGTTCCCTGCTAGCTCATTGACACTCATTACCGGATAAATTCGGGGTCTGAATTATGTGAATGGGATTTCTGATATACTCAACATACTCATGCTGACGGTTCTACGATGTACTTTTTGCAGATCGTTAATATCCCATCTCAAAATGGGTGCTCATGTGTAAACATTCATTTGCGAATGAGGCAAATATAGGTAATGTACACCTTGAAAGCGTCCCCGGAGTGAATCGAACCAAATGGTATTAGAGTGAATTCATTGATTCCATGGCTTTCTGAGAGAACATGCTGCATTCAGTTAACTGGGGTGGATCACTTGTGACTGTATTCTCTATCTCTAATACTTTGGCCACAGCTAGTTGGTTGCGGTCGTCCAACGAGTTGATGGTGTCAAATTGGTTTCCACTTCCTAACACCTTGCGTGTACTGTTGAATATAGTTGTGCTTGAGTAACCTGTGCTGAATGGCTAGTCGGATCCACTTACAGTTTTCTTGACTTGCGGCGTTTGAATGGCTTGACAGCCTTTGACAGCATCCACCTGATAGTATGTTAGGGCGGATGTTTCGTCGATGAACAGGGTTAGGATTCACCATCCAGGAATCACGTCTTCGACAGCCTCCCTAAGATTACGATGTTGAGTGGGATGACTCCATTCCTACGTTAGTGAAAGTAAAAGTCTTGCAGATCTTCCTACAGTAGTCAAATCAGCGCTTCGTAATACTTTATGCTAGAGTAGGTGCAGCCTTCAGCTACGACGGCCGCAGCCGCATCAGTAAATTTGATCGCTGTTAACAGTAGACCGCTTGGCAGGTTCTGTTAAGGCCAGCTCTAGACGCAAAACTTTCAGAAATCTTTTCATTGTCTGTTTATGCTCCAACTGACTGTAGTGACACCGGCGTCAAGGACGCCTTTTATTCGGATCTGGCGCTCTCCTTCGGTCGACACGTGGCTCTGATATAGTCGTTCTGGCCGGAGATATGAATGCCCAGGTCGGCCGCCTTGGTGAGGCCGAATCTCATCTAGGTGGCAGGTTTGGGATAGCGTCACACCGATCAGATAATGACGGACGATTGTTGCAGCTGTGCGCTGAGCATAAGCTATTTTTAGCCAGCACTAGTTTTAGGCATCGTGCACGTCATTGTTATACTTGGTGCCCACCTTCTCCGAATCAGGCCTGGTCTCAGATAGACCACATAGCTGTTAGTTATAGGTGGCGGGGTTCCATTCAAGACTGTCGTTCTTATTGGAGCACATACTTGGATTCAGATCATGCGTTGGTACGTTGTCGTTTTGTTCTTACTTTTGCTGGGCAACGACCTCACCGACAGCAACGACTTAGCTGTTGAGAAACTGGCTTTACCATCGGTAAAGCATAATTACCAAACCAGCTTAGAAAGCTGCCTTAGTGTACTCACTCCGAAGATCCTAATAGCTGCTGGACTCAAATCTCACAGGCCATTCAGAAAGCAGGTACTGTAGCATGCGGCACAGGGGTACATGGGGTAAACAAACATTGGATTTCAGAGAAATCCCTGGAGTTGTTAGAAGCCAGACGGAAGGTTCCTCCTGGTAGTCTAGAAGAGATATCCGTAGGAAACTGAAACGTAGTCTAAAGGCTGATCGTGAGGCTTGGTTAGTGGAAAAAGTTAAGGAAATGGAAACCGCTTTTGCTTCAGGGAACACCGGCAAACTCTTTAAGCTGATCCGTGCCACTGGTCCCAGGCGACCGTCTGTCAGTGAAGCTATCAGCGAGACAGATGGCACACTCATCTGTAATAAGTCCAGAAGGTTAGAGCACTTGGTAAAGTACTTTGAGGGTCAATTCGGCTGGTCTCCTGCTTCTACTGTGTTGCCACCACAAACTTGTGATGTAGCACCCTGGTCGGTAGATTTGGAACCACCCACTGAGACTGAGGTTCGCAATTGCCTTTCGGCTCTCAATCGTAATAGGGCTGCTGGCCCAGATGATCTCGTGCCGGCACTTTTCAAAGAAGGTGAGAGGCGTTAGTAGAGGCATTGACTCAGTTGTTTCAACTTGTGTGGACGACGGAGACCATCCCTCCGTGCTGGGGTCACTCGATAATAGTTCCCATATTCAAGAAAGGTATCAGGGGCTCTTGCGAAACCATAAAATTAGTTAGACCCCAATCGGTACTAGGGTTGTGGCATGCATGATACTTCGTCGACCCACTGCCGTTAGGGAGACAAACATTAGGGAAGAACAGGCAGTTTCGCCCTGGGCGGGGATATACCGGTAACATTTTTACTCTGCATCAAATCATGAAGCAGCATCATATGTACCGCCAGTGAACCATTGCCGTATTTCCGGACTATAAAGGTGCGTTCGATTCCACCGATCAATCTACACTCTTAGAGTGGCTTAAACCCAGGGATGTACCGACCAAGTATGTGAACATACTGTCCGGCGTTTTATTCCCATATTCAGCTCAGGTTAGGGTTTACGGTGAACTGTCTGACAGTTTCAGCACCAGGAGCGGCGTACGTCAAGGCTGTCCTCTTTCACCATTTTTGTTCAATTTAGTCTCTCCCCCACACATTATCATCATCATAGACAGCAGTACATCAGTGGTTCACACTGATGCTTAATTGCCACACAACCGTGAAGAAAAGTCGAACTCTGTATAAGAAAAGAGAATGAAAAACGAAAAAAAATGGTTGTCTCTGTATTCAAACGTTCAACATCAAGATGCATACAGCTTGCAAACAAACGACCGAGCTGGAAGTGGAAATAAGGCGTCATCAGTAAGACAGCTTCCTTACGGCCTTCACTGACCCATGTCAAGAAATACACTTATTTTCGCAGACAGTTCGGCCAAACAACGACAACATTCACGCTACTGAGCTCGGTTAACTGCCGTCTCATTTAACGTTCCCATCCACCGACTATGTGAATCGCGAGGGCCCAAGCTCGGGAGACGAATCCGAACTGCAGTGACTAATCCCTTCTTGAACAATTTCATTTCTCTACGCCAAGTCATCATCTGTCCGTCTCGCACCTTACGCCAGTCGGCTGCATCGTCGGCTAAGATTGTTCGGTGTAACAGACAACTAGCCGGCATCCTTAGTATAATGATCTAAACATCTAGAGTCTGCGCAAATGTAAGGATTGAACAAAAGAAAGAAACTCGTTAAAAATCAGTACGCCCGAGAACACACGCCGACTTCCCTAACGCTCCTCGTTGCTCCTTCGTTTTGGTAGCCACGCGAAAAGCGAAGCGATTCTAATGGTTAATCCTTGAGAACGCGTTCACGTTATTTGTCTATCCTGAGTGTGGCGCATGAATTCATCGGCAGTAAACTATACAACAGAACCCTCACTTTTCGTCCCTCATATATACGGGTGTCGCATAAGCTTTCAGAGAGTTCTATCTCTATGCAGTCTAGATGTCATAGATTAGTGCGAAGCAATTTCCTATCTCTTAAGAAAATACGCGCTTCTATTTCATTCCCTGCATCGCACCCCGAGCCTGACCGATAATTGATGCTACTTTGACGAGGTGGCGGGGCTTGTGTGCTGTTTAATCCGGCGGGCTATGCTGACTAGGACTCCGGTCCTTCCAGGTTCAACCCTGTCAGACAGGCCAAAGGGGAGCAGCCAGACGAAAAGCAGTTACACTCATAGGATTGTATGTCGCACTACTGACCGCGTAGGAGTGCTTAGGTAGTGAGGCACGATCCTATGGGCATACAGCGAACTATTTTTTTTTTTTACAGTTGTGGCACTGCTGTCTTCCGTATCAGGAAGAAGGGGGTTAGAAAAGGTACCCTCAAACAAAGCACTCCGATCGCCCAACGGTTGACCGTGACCGCCGGCGTATTATCCAATACGGTCGAAAAACATCTGATATCACCCAAAAGCCCGATGTAGCTTCGAGTACATCCACTGCGCGCAGCAGTGCTCAGAATCAGACATCAATGTCTTATTCACTGCGCCCTCGGGCTAGGCAAGCCCCTCACTGCCAAGTGAGTCAGACTTTTGAGTCATTGGCTCCGGGTAGGGTCCCCAAGAAAAACCCTGTATCCTGTTGTCTCGCAGGTCAGACTTTTGAGTCACAGACTCAAGGTGAGGTTCCTTAAGTCAACTCCCTTCCGCGGCATAAACGACCGGGAAGTATCAGAAGTTATCGTTCTCCCGACAGTGACATTACTAACCCAACACGACTTTCTCCTACTGTTTTACCCCCATTTCTTCTGCCTTCCATGTGCCTTCGGGCGATAATTGTTTTCTGAGGCCAAGACAACCGGTAAACATTGGCGCCTTCAATGTCCGCACTCTCCGACAAGTCGGTCAGCAAGCTGCTCTGGCTAGTACTCTCTCAAGTCTGGTTGATGTCCGGGCACAACGCACTGACAATGGCGACAGACTGCTGCAGCTGTGCGCATCCCATGGTCTCTATATTTCGAGCACCGCATTTCAACACAGGAAGAAGCACTGTGTTACATGGAGACCTCCGTGTGCTTCTCAGCCGTGGACACAGTTGGATCATATAGCAGTCAGTTACAGGTGGCGCCACTCTGTTAAGGACTGTCGTGCCTTTTGGAGCAACCACCTGGACTCGGACCATGCTGTTGTGCGTGCCCGTTTTGTTTTGTCATTTGCCCAGAGGACATGCGCTCGTAAATGCAAGGTAATTAACTGGCATTCGAGCGATGAGTGTAAAGAACGCTTACCAGAAGGCGTTGGTGAACAAGTTGCCCAGTTCGAGTCAGGTGAGGGATCCTAACGAACACTGGGAACAAATCGCCGCAGCTATGAAAACATGCTGTGAAGAGGTATGTTCCGAAGGAGCTGTTCAGTTGCGACAGAACTGGATTTCCATCACGTCGATAAACCTCATGAACAAGCGTCGCTCGATCCCACCTGGTTCTGAATATGATGACGACCGTCGAGAACTTAAGCAAGCTGACTAAAAGCTTGCGCAAAGACCGTGAGCACTACTTGGTCGAACAGTCGAAAGAGATGGAAAGCCTTTTTATCTGGGAATTGCAGAAGGCTTTTTTCCCTGATCCGTGGTTGTACTGGTCGTCGAGTCGGTGTGAGACCATATGTGAAAAAGATGGTTCACTTATCACCAATCAATCGCGTCGACTTGACAGGTGGGCTGAACATTTTGAAGAACAGTTCAGCTGGCCTCAACCAGACCATGTGGACGACGGGACCCGAATGGTCAGTTATTGCGTTCCAGACGGCCCTCCGTCGGAAGCAGAAGTGGTCCTAGAGCTCAAATTATTGAAGCGTAACAAGGCTCCTGGACCAGACCTCCTCTCTCCTTCTCTTTTCAAGGATGGCGGGGAGAGGTTGATATCAGAACTGACAAAACTCCTCCAGACGATTTGGGAGACTGAAGAGGTACCTCGCGATTGGTGCTTATCAACAGTAATTCCCGTTTTCAAAAAGGGGCCCGAAGTCTATGTGACAACCACAGAGGCATCAGTTTGGTATCTGTTGCGTCCAAGTTACTCACTGGCCTCATTTTACGTCGGCTCACTAAACCCAGAGAAAGTCAGATACGTGAAGAACAGGCAGGATTCCGATCCGGTCTATATTGCCGTAATGCCCATCTTAGTCCCATTTTTTCACAGGCGGGAAACATCGGTATTAAAAGCATTCACATATTTCTGTTGTGTATTCATAAGCATGTGTCTCACGGAGGAACATTCCTGCTCAATTAGCAGTGAAACATACAACCCAACAAGTGCAACTGCTTTTCATCCGAAGGCTCCGCTTTGACCAATCTAGTAAAATTGTACCCCGCACTACCGGAATATAAATCGGAACAGCACTCCGGATCAAATCAGCCCAAACTATGTCGAGGTAGCACAACAGGCCAGAAAATAGTACACGCTCCAGAAAACATCTATCACTCACAGCTAACTTTGACTTTCATTTATTCACTGGTATTCCTGTTGCGCTGAATATCACAGGTTTTCATCATTCTCAGGCGTGGCAACAAGATAGACCGAAAACTCGCCGCTCTCGGACTGTAGACACGCAGTGAAGCTGCTGGTCCAAAAGACTCTCGTGCCGGCACTTTTCAAAGATGGAGAAGAGGCGTTAGTAGAGGCTTTGACTCAGTTGTTTCAACTTGTGTGGACGACGGAGACCATCCCTCCGTGCTGGGGTCACTCGATAATAGTTCCCATATTCAAGAAAGGTATCAGGGGCTCTTGCGGAAACCATAAAATTAGTTAGACCCCAATCGGTACTAGGGTTGTGGCATGCATGATACTTCGTCGACCCACTGCAGTTCGGGAGACAAACATTAGGGAAGAACAGGCAGTTTCGCCCTGGGCGGGGATATACCGGTAACATTTTTACTCTGCATCAAATCATGAAGCAGCATCATATGTACCGCCAGTGAACCATTGCCGTATTTCCGGACTATAAAGGTGCGTTCGATTCCACCGATCAATCTACACTTTTAGAGTCGCTTAAACGCAGGGATGTACCGACCAAGTATGTGAACATACTGTCGGCGCTTTATTCCCATACTTCAGCTCAGGTTAGGGTTTACGGTGAACTGTCTGACAGTTTCAGCACCAGGAGCGGCGTACGTCAAGGCTGTCCCTTTCACCATTTTTGTTCAATTTCGTCATAGACGAAATAATGGAGGACTGTCTGCGGCACTCACAAGATGCCGGCGTGGACCTCCTACCTGGTGAAAGACTGACTGATCTTGATTATGCTGACGATAAGGTGTTGCTGTTTGACAACTTTCCGCACAGGACAAGGAACGCCAGAGGTTATTCCCCGTTCTGCTGATTACTTCATCATCATCATCATAGCAGCCATGAGCCTGACCAAAGGTACTGTGGCTCGGGCTGCCGCTCACCTCAACAGTGACGTGGAATATCCTAGAAGAAAACGTTACTAAGAAGGTTGAAAATTAATAGAAGTCTAAGCGGAAGAACTAGAAATGGTATGGATGCAGGTACGCCATTGACTGCGACACACACCATCTCGGATAGCGTCTCCAACCAGCGGTTTGAGTGATCACGAGGACCCCATCCAGGCAGGCGACACCTACCCACTTTACTCAGTGGAGCAGTCAGGGTCTTCATATTTCGTGACCACGTTGTTGCTTGACCACTGCGTGGTTTCACCTAACTGTTGGTGGTCTCAGTATATGATGCCCGGTACGGTAAACACTCAGGTGACA
>LOND01000245.1:75171-98882 GCA_014220965.1 Paragonimus kellicotti
GAAAACTTTGCAACTACCAACTACGGGCATAAAGTTAAATAGTACTGAGACTTTTTATCACTTTTAAAACACTAGTATTCACAACTGAACTACGTGTACACATTGTCACATCTTGGCCCCGTTTGAGTATCATTATCCACAATAATTAACCTGACTGGTTGATGGGCTCAGTGTCATCGAAATTGGTATAAATTATCAGAAGTTGAAATAAAGTTAAAAGTCAAAAACATTACACACCTTCACATGTTGTAAGTCATTTTAATGTTAACAAAAATAAGTGACCTACGCAACTTTGGTTCCTTTGCTTACTACGCCCTCCAGTTCTCAACCGCGCGACTGTCGCTCGTTGAACCTACGGACACTCGTGCAGATCGTATTGCTTCGCACCGTCGTCTTCGACTCTAAGTTCTCCCAAATTATAAAATCTATATCATCCTGCAAAATACTCGGATCAGATTCTGATATCGCAGCTGCTGTCCACCATGATTTCGCCTATCTGCTTTCAGATGCCCGCACTGCAATTGCTTCGGAATCCGTTCGTTGCCCATGGTACAGGCGTGCCTTAGTCAACAAAGCAAAGTGAATGTCAGTTTGTCTTCAGTCTTGTCCACATTCGCTCACTTAAATGCCTCAATGCTCAGAGCTGTGTTGGATCACCGACTACACAACGTGCATCTTAAACATGGCAGATGGTAGTGACTCAGACTCCGCATATTCTGTTGACATAATATCCTAATTTCACTATCGTGCAACGTTGTAGACAGCACCATGGAGCAGGAGACAAGCGCCTTGATGTTCATCTCGAGACTGCGGTTCTCCCAAACGTCTTTCAAGACGTCCGAAGGCAGCGCTTACTTTTGCCACACGAGCATGTGACTGGTGGTTCACGGATAGCTCAATTGATAGATTGTTACCCAGGCAAAGGTAGCTTGTGTGACCACCCGCAAGACGTCACTTGATGCGGATGACGGGTTTAGATTACGTCACGTTCGTCCGGAAAAGGCTGAAGGAAGGAAAACGTCTTCCCTGCGTTTATGTCCCAATCAAAATTGGTTGCTGCGATCGTGGAAGCTGTGTTTAGTCGTTGAAGTTCCTCTTCGTAGTGTGCAAATAACGCACCATCGTCTGAAAACAACAGCGTGCTCATTGTTGAAGTACGTAGCCTACTTGGAGCGTCGAAACCCTAAATATTCAGCAGGCGACCATCTGTGTGGTATTCACTTTCTGCATTGTCCTCAGAGTTCTGAAGAACAACTGTTAGCATCGCAGTGAAACGTAGACGAAATCGGGCTGGGGCTAAGACACAGTCTTTGTTCACAACAGTGACAATGTCAAACTCATCAGATGTCGATTCACACGATCGCATCTCCATGTTCATATCCACATGCAACATTCTAATCAAAATACTGAGCTTTCCAGGTTATCGAAACTTACCAAACACCATCCACTAGGTCTCATGGCTCACGGATTAAAGTTGCTTGGTGAAATACACAGAAGGCATGCAGCGGCTGGTTGCGTTTACAACAGTTCTGGATCTGTCGAGCAGCGAACCCCTATGGCAATTATATCGCGACTCTCCCAAAGTTCACAGCTTCTCCCAAATTTCTGCATTGAGTCGGTTCAGCGGAATCATTGCTGGCACCTTCTCAGCACAGTCTAGTAGACTGACGCTCCGATAACTGTCGGTATTTTACTCGCTTCTCTTTGTTTAAAGCCAGGGTACGATCAAGACATCCTTGAACTCCTGGGGAACTGCTTAATTCCCTCAAATGAAATGAAGCAACTGGAGCAAAGCACTTTTAACCCTGCTGCAAAATTTTCCCCGGCAGCCCATTTTCGCGTACAGTCTTTCCGTTTCGCAGTTGTCCTGCAGTCCTCGGGGCCTCTGCAAGATCTGGAGCGAGTGTAAGTGAAGCTTCGACATCTTGTGGCGGGCCATTCACGATCAAAGTTAACAGGACAGTTCGGCAAGCTGCCAAAGTGCTTTCGCCGGACTTTCCTGATGTCCTCCTGTTGGGTGCACAAAACGCCATTGTCCGTGTCAGTCAGTGCTTTAGTAGACTGGGCGGATGGGGGCAAAAAATCGTCTCAAGCGAAGCACAGAACTCCTTGTGTTGTCGCCAGTCAGCATGTCTTTGCATCAACTCACCTCTTTTTGTACACCAGTCGACCTTGATGCCACAAAGCCGTTCGGCGAGTTGATGTTGATCGCTCTAGAACGTGACTCTTTTGTCTTCATTGTATGAGCCCCCTATGGAAACAATAAATACCTCATTCCTGCCTCATATCCAGCTGGAGATAGCTGCGTTGTTGTCGTCGAACCAATCCGGACGTTTCTGTAATTGAATACCTATCGGCTGGATAACTACTGCTGCGATCTGTTCCCTGAGGTGCTGTCACATACCATCAGGAATAATAGATATGGGGACGTCTTTCAGACGAACGGCAACTGTGTTGAAAGTAGTCCTTGTCTTTGAATTCTGCAGTCGTTCGACGTCCATTTTCTGCCGCTGCAAGCATGAGATAAACCAATTTGGTCCTGATCAGCCTATGATCTGTGCTACATTCAGCGCCGCGCATCACTCGCGTGATACGCACTTCACGAATGTCGCGCTGCCGCATGATAGCATGGTTAGGCAAACAGTGACGATCTCTTCGAGACAGAGTCCACGTCGTGATATCGCGTATCCAACTGAAATAGGATGTCTGTGATAGCTTAACTCGTAAATAGAATATAGGTGGGGACAAACAACCGCCGTTCACGTTGACTGCACCAATCCAATAGGATCCAAAGACTCTAAGTCAGGCTACAGTGTCGCACTCAACTCGAACGTTAAAGTCATTCGACAAACGATCGGTCTCTCACGGATTATGGCGTACAGCTGATCATAGAACTGGTTCCTTTGTATCATCAGTGTGACACATAGTTGGACCATAAACATTGAGAAATGTAGCACACTTACCTCGACCGAGTCGCAGGCGCATAGACAGATTCGAGGGCTGATGCCGTGCGGTTCGCCCATCATCAAAGCATTGATGCGGTCAGAAACTGCGAAATAGACATCGTGCTCCTGAGCACCTCCTGCCGGGTGGCCTGTTCTGCAGAATTTGCATCCAGGGTCTGCTTCTCAGAACTTACCTTGGTCTGCAGGTGTCGTCTCACTGCAACATCGATGCTTTAGCGGCTCATTTCCGTGGCGATCATTGCAGCGCGGTTTTCCGGTCATCCGGTTGTGCACCAATCCAGTAGCGTACGCGCATTCCATTTTCTGACAACCAACGTCTTGTGTCCGACTGACATATGGGACCTCAGATTGAGTCCCTGATTCAACAATCTGACCTGCGGAACAAAAGAAAATAAGGTTTTCTTGGTGAACTGTATCCGGAATCTTTGACTTAAAAACCTGAGCTGCGAGGCAGCAGGATGTAGAGGTTTATTGGGAGACCCTATCCGGAGCCAATGACAAAAATACAGCTCTTTCAGTAGTGAAGGGCTAACTCAGACCGGGGGCGAAATGAATAAGACGTTGACGATTTACTCTGATTACTGTAGGTGTATTGTAAACCACATCAAACTTCTGGGAAATTGTGCACCGGTGGTCACGGCCAACGATTGTGCGGTCAGATTGGTCGCTGTTTGAGGGTACTTTCCTTAATCCCCTCCTTCTGTATGCAGTGGACTGCAGTGCTGCAATTGTAAATATACTTCTTCTGTATACTCATAGATTCGTGCCTCACTGTCTAGATGTCTTCGCGGCCAGTAGTGCGACATACAATCCTATGAGTGTAACTGCTTTTCGTCTGGCTGCTCCCCTTTGGCCTGTCTGACAGGGTTGAACCTGGAAGGACCGGAGTCCTAGTCAGCATAGCCCGCCGGATCAAAACAGCACACAAGCCCGACTACCGCGCCCAGTCATTGTAGAACATACGCACTTACAAACGTCATCCGTCTTACAGGCCATCGTGCCACGTATGTATTTTCCAGTTCTGCGATTTGCGTGCTCGATTTGCCTGTACGCTGACAATCCGATATCAATAGAGTCACGGACGTGAACGGAACCCGTGACAAGCTCTCCGATATGTGCCCTTGTGTTCGTACGACCCGAATGGTGTTCCATCATCATGTGACCTTGCGACGTGGCGGACGCAGTAGACTGCCTCCCAGATGCGGTGTGCTTTCTTTTCATCCTAACTCGGCCAGCAAGCCGTGTAGTGCACATCGAGCGCATGCGAGGGTGTTATTAGTTGCTTTTCGCTATCGCTCTCTTATATATATATATATATATATATATATATATATATATATATGGGTGAGTGGTATCTTCAAGACGTTGGCGACTATTTGCTGCATGCCTCAATCAGAAAGTGTTTGCCACCCCTACCAATTGTTCCCTCATTCGAGTGACGTTTATGAACGGGTCCTTCCATTCACTTTTGTTCGCACTCTATGCATTGTGGACTGATCCATGATGATGATTTCTTCCAGGTACTCTGTTTCTTAACGACTTCCTTACTGGTCTCTGTCCTCTGGACTCATAATAATAACGTTTTACCCACAGGTAACAGTGACCTACCTTGGTATGAGATACAATGAGCGCAGCTGATTCACACCAACATTTCGGATTGTGATTTATACATAGAAAGTTTGAAAGACCTTCAGATTGTGGGTAGGTGATAGATGGAGAGCTGGCAAACGGCCGAGTGGCGACCCATATTACACGTTCACGGCGCACTACTGTAATATAATCATACTTATTTCAATATCGTCATCCAGTGTAGCGATCTAATTAGTTGGTAAAGTTAGTGTGACGACAAGAGGTTGGTATATCCAATAATTGGAGCTTTACTGTAGGTAGACTAGGCCAGGAAGTAGCAGAGTAGGCCTGTTTTACTACCTTGACCTGGTGGTCAGGCTTGCGCACTGCTTCGATCCGGAGGGCTATGCTGACTAGAGACTCCGGTCCTATCCAGGTTCAACCTTGTCAGACAGACCAAATGGGGAACAGTCAGACTCCCATATCTTTATATATCGCACTACTGGCCGCGTAGGAGTGTTTAGGTAGTGAGGCACGATCCTATGGGCATACAGCAGAACTATTTTTATAGTTGTGGCACTGCTGTCTTCCGTATCAGGAAGAAGGGGATTAGGAAAAGGTACCCTCAAACAAAGAGCACTCCGATTGCTTAGCGGTTCATCGAGACTGTAGGTGTGTTGTTCAGCAAGAGTCGAAGAAGGGTATCATCGAAACCCCTGACTTAGCTTTGAGTACATCCACTGCGCGCAGCAGTGCTCAGAATCAGACATCAATGTCTTATTCACTGCGCCCTCGGGCTAGGCAAGCCCCTCACTGCCAAGTGAGTCAGACTTTTGAGTCATTGGCTCCGGGTGGGGTCCCCCAAGAAAACCCTGTATCCTGTTGTCTCGCAGGTCAGACTTTTGAGTCAGCCTACTTCGGCAGCACGATCGACCGGGAAGTGTCAGAAATTCTCGTTCTTCCGACGGTGACAGTGATATTGTTCATCCATTATGACCTCCTATTTTGCTCCCCAAGTTTTATGCCTTCTCCGTGCCCTCGGATGACAATTGTTTTCCGAAGCCAGCACAATTGGAAAACATCGGCGTCCTTCAATGTCCGCACACTCCGACGTACACCGCCGCATTTCTCCGAATCTTTTAGTTGCGACTATTTCGGACGCACTTCCAAATTCGCCCAAATGCTGCATTAGATACCGTGGTTTCGGGTCGGCTGTCGTATCCCTTGAGAATACATCACGCAAGTAGATTATCGTCAACAATCCATGTGTTCGGCGCACTTGTTAGTTATTGTGAGGGCGGTTGGCCATCAGTATGTCTTTTTAACGCGATTGAGGGTATCAGTCGTGCATTGCAGCCGACAGCGAATAATTGCATATATACTGTACTTTTATGCGGTATGGTCTTTGTTTGGTGTGTTCAAATGCACAAGGCGGCCACTGTCTCCTCACTACGATCGGGCATATCATTTCCAGTGTTATTTGACGCTTGCATTACAACTGTTATAGACTGACTAGGGAATGTTTGACCTAGTGAGCAACCTTGTTGCACTGTCTGTTTGAATGTCCACTCTGCTGAAAGCTGTGTGCTAGCTCTAACGTTTGCTCTCATGCTCAGGTAGTAACATTTAATTCAGGTGTTGTATCCAACCAAGCTGTAGGATTTTGCGTTTGTTGCCTGCGTTCGACTCAACCGCCCTCCGGAGTTAACCAAACAGTACTTAGCGAATATGATTATGCCTTCAGCAGTTTGATCTAACTTACCTTTCACTAATGCAGTTTGCTCTCTGGAAGCCAGATTGTTCATTTGGATTCAACTCCTAATAGTTTTTAGGCTTAGACGATTTGGAAGGCCACGTTCACAGTCTTTCCACCATCGCAAAAAGATGACTTCTATGACACTTATCCTTTTACTGTCATCTCTCCTTCAAACGACGACACACTTGTATCATTGAATTCTTGAAGAACTGTCCAAATGAAGCTTCTCCGCGGAAGTAATAATTCCTCATGAAACTCTTCCGTCAAAGTTGAAAGATTTACTCGGTAATCCATGTTAGTCAGTTACGTTGGTTTTGCACATTTTGTAAATGATCCGCTTCGATCCCACTAAAAGTTGCGTTCCATTTTCGGGTTTGGCATCTCAGTGTTCGTCATCATGTGACTTAGTCAAGCGCAGTGATACTATTAGGCCATCCAGGTCTGGAGGTAGCCTCTCGTCCGTTTTGTTTGAATTTATTTTGTACTGGAATTTTTGTACATTTTTGGACAGTAGGCCACTGTTGACTGATTAGGGCAGATCGATTGCCTGCTTCCGGGTGAGATTTTCGTTGGTTTGATTTTGAAAACAGTTAGAACTAGTTGCTCGTCTTGTCAGTCCGGTCAGTCTCAGTAAATGATAAGAATTTCTGCTGACGACTACAGTGGTTGTTTTGGACATTTGTATCATGCTTTTGTAACGTTTCTAAAGCAGCTGGCCAATCGCTTTGTCAGCAGCAGCTGCACACTCTTAGTTGATTATACCACTGTCCGTACTAGCTCGTCAAAATAACCGAGACCAAAAGACATCTGTCTGTGCTCATACACCACTATAAATGGCTTGTGATACACTACTTGTGGTTACATTCACACCCCGTTTCCTGTGTATATACGAAGGATGACATACATAGGTATAGGCGTATATACATTTTGGTTGATTTGCAATCGATCGTAATACCGCCAACATGCCGTTGAATTTGCACATCCGACCGAAGAGTGTATTCATTCAGTGGTGTGATGACACGCTATACCCACAATCTTACTCGTCTTTGTTATTGCGAGGGTTCTCGCTGTCAGTGACCAGTGATTATTACTTGACAATTTCAAAGTATTGCTTACGCGTGCAACAATAGTGAACTGTGAACAGGTTACTAGGGTGGAGACGTGCTATTGTTCGCCAGAAGGCACTGACTGTTGATTCAAGGTAATGCACACGTTCGTGTGTTGTTTATCTCGATTATTTCACACATCCCAGTTTGCTCCTTGATCCCATTTCATAATCGTACAACTTTCAAGGGCCGTCCTTGCATGGCTGTGAGCGTATATATATATATATATATATATATATATATATATATATATATATATATATATATATTACAAAGCCTAGTATAAGTCTAGTCTTTGTACCGTGCAATGAGGAACTAATTAGGGTTGGTATAGTCAACGTATAATAAATTGCCCGTACACGCGTCCTTGATTCTGTGCTATTGCTGCCAGCATCTCTATCTCCACATGTTCAGAGTTCTTGGGTCTCCAACTGGAGATGCGGTTCCAGTCGACAGGAGCAAGTTCCAACGTCAGTTTTCTAATATTTTTGCATCGCTTCATTGTCCTAGCGATCTATTGCCTCTTCCGACCCATCCCGAGTTCCGCATATTAGGCTTGGCGGGCTGAATGATGCTGTGGCGCATGCGTCACGTTCCGATCCAACGAGATCGATGACGAAAAATCGCGCTATGTAAGATGTTCATATTGCTATTCCTAACGTCTCGTCACTCGATATTCCCGCCGCTCACATGGCGTTCCCACCGTAAACGAACAATTGCGTGGAGACGACTGCCGTCGAAGATCCCCGTCGAATATCCTCTGTTCGAATGTGCGCGGTTGCCCAATCTTATAGCAAGACAGCACACGAATGCGGAGTATTACCTTTCTTTCATAAGATGAATCACGTCTTTCCGTCTCCGCAAGTTCGAGCTTTACAAACACATTTGGTTTTTGGAACGCGACGGTTGGTTGCTTCACATGCACCTCCATCAATGTTTATGTCATTGTCTTGGTTGATGACATTATTCACTAGTTCATACTTATCACCATCAAAAATTAGCGCAGCCCTAGGCCCTGCCAGTTTCAGAGTCAATGCTTCTAGTATCAAAGCAACTTCCACACCGACAAGCTGATATAGCTGACCTGTTTGAAGCTTCTTGAGGCACCCGCGAGTCACCGAAACTTGAAGAAGTGTAATATATGTAATCCAACTAACGAAGTTCTTCACCCTCGGACTACACACAGTTCAATTTTGTCTTCCAAATGCCATCCGTGTCAGGCTTAGGGCGGATGGGTAACATTAAACAATCTTGTCAAATAGTACTGGTGGTCGAAACCTTGTCCTATGGACGCCTGCTCGTTCCAACTTGTGGCTGCATAAGGCTTGGTCAAATTTACCGTCTCTTCTTCAGAAAACAGTATCAGAAGACAGCTCCAATACTAATAGCGAATTACTGTGTGTGTCTAAGAAGACAGCTAACATATGTCTCCAGCATCGGTGCCGAAATCCTAGCGTTTGATAAAGTGTTATGATTTGCCTATCACAGCTTCGGCTAGAACAGAAGCTGTCTTGTATTTGGATCTCTCAAAGCGAGAACATCTATGAAGGATCAGGCTGGCTTGTTTCATACGTGGTTGCATAGTACATTGTTTGACAAGGATTTCAACAGAACGGTTACTGTTCTTAATGAGCAAGCATTATATGTAGGCTTTGCGTTCCTGTTTCTTCGAGCACAGTAGCACTTATCGAGCTGCCTTCCGACTTCTCCTGTTTTACTCGTTTCTCGCATTCATTTCGGTTGGTTTCTCCAACCTTATCCTTCTCTCACGTGTGTCACTGTCACAACTGTTGCTACCGTATTTGCATAAACGTTTGAGGCTTTCTAAATAGATTCCCGGTTGTGCATAAAATCTTAGATACGTCTTTCATAAGGTTCCGTACCACATGTGGCTATTCGGTCTTTTTGATTATATTGTTTTCCAAAACTTGTCAATTAAAATTCACTAGCACCACTCTGCTCGCAAGAGCGTAAGTGCTCATCTGATCTTTAGTTTGTGCACTTCTTTCCTAAACTTCATTGTCCGTTGTGTGTGTGTGTGTGCACTTGCGTTATCTATTGTACAGGTTGACCTCATTCAATACTATGTGAACACAATCGATCGGTACAACTTTCCGATCTGCCTCCGTTCATTTAGTGTGCTTAGCTTTTGCACGGACTTGCCTTACCGTTATTGATGGCACGATGTTAGAAAGCGAAGTAGGATCTTCTTGACAAGTAACGGTTATTCAGTGTTTTTATAGCATAACTGATCGCGCCGATTGGAATCAGGATTGTTTCAGTATATGTATCTGTTAGTGTCACGATGTGATGATCTACTAACTGTCATGTGATCCAAGTGCGCCTTATTCCAGACTCCAGCTAAACGGCAGAGGTTACATATTGTGTTTTAGCGTAATAGTTCAATCATTTTCCAAGCATATCGTCGCCCATTTGGTGGCGTTTTTCTTTCGTTTATATGTAGTAACGGATTCATATTTTGCACTCGGTGATTGTGTGTTGTTTCCAGCATCTTTTGACGTGTCACATACTTTATTCCAGCCTCTATTGATCGGTTCCTATTCATTAATGTTATGGCTTACTTCTTTTCGTTATAAGCTGGATAACTTGAGTTTCACGTTCAGTCTTTTCTCTGTCTGTTTGTTGTTGGGATTCTTATTTGATTGCTCTCTCTCTCTCTCTGTTGCAAAGTCTAAGTGTTGTCCACCCGCGTCTCTGTGTTATCGCGTGGTTTACCGACATTTTTTCACGTATGCGACCATATGTTTCATACCCGTTGCCTTTGAGTGTCAATTTTCCGATGGATTTTTTTAATTAAAAAAAATCAAAATTCAGTGTGATGGAATGCGCTGGAATAATACGTACACATGTTGAAATTATGACCTTTTGATTCGAGATTCAAAGTCAATCATTCTCTTAAGTTTGGACTACGTGATTCGCATTGCTTATTTGCCTCTCCTTCCTCATCCACAAATTACAAGCAGCATTATGTGTATATTACTGACTTCACATCAATACTTCATTTGTTCGTCATTCTCATAAACATCCGTCAACTTATTGGCTAATGTTTAGTAAAATACTTTGCCATTCACGGGAATCGCCCTTCTCTTGGTCGCATCAGGTGTATCGATCTTACTTGTCCCGGAATCTGAGTAATTAGAGCAAAATTAAGCATCAGATGGTAAATGACCATATTGGTATTGATTTCAGTTCTTATACACTGTCGTGACGGATCCATAACCGTGATAAACAGTCCAGACTTTTGTGTGTTTGTATGCTTGCGTGTATTATTTCAGTGTTTTATCACGAGTGTTCACCCCTGTATGTTTTGAAGGCGGGGGTTGTTGATGACAGTTGGTCGATACATGTGGTTCAGACACATTCGGTTATTGGGGTCATTGACCCGTCTTGTCAACATGCAAAAATAAATACAAAGTCTGGACATCTTGTCCATTCTAGGGTCAAATGAAGTCCTTCTGTTCCAAGTGTGGTAGTCACCGCGGGCAACCTAAACTGAGTTAGAAAGTTGAGGACAACCCGCATATGACCGCTTCAGCAGCAGCAACAACAACAACAACAACAAAAACTACAGGTTCTTCGCGGAATATATCTGGTCTCGTGTCGTATTGTGGTAAAAGTCTTATTGTCTGTAATAACAGAGGCCCAACTACACACCTGTGTAACAAACTATAAAAAAAAACAATTGGAACCAATGTAGAGCAGACGATACAAGAAAAACATCGGGCAAATTAGATTCATAAATGAACTAGTCCTTAATTTAGATGTGAATGAGGTCCGGGCTGGACGTCCAACTCCTTCCACGACTTGTTCGAGAACAGCAACATCCCCGTGTGCTTCCTACCTCTCTCAGAGTCGTTCATTTGGGTCCGATTGAATGCTGGTTAGTATAACTTCGAAAGTAGCTCATCTCCCTGCTATCCGTTAGCATGAGTTTCCTAACGCCAGGACATTCTGCAACCATGTATCGACCATAGCTATATGGCTTCAATACCGTCTGCATTGTTTCTGGCTAAAAGAATGCTGAGTCAGGTGTTTCAACTAGATCCTGATTGAGCCATCCAAAATGCTTTAGTGCTTGTCCAAGTGCCTCTGATAACTCCTTAGGGCATTCTGTTGACAGACGCATTGATACATCATTTCCTGGACTACACCGGCGAGATCAAAATAGTGAGCCTATCGAATAGACAGCGTTTTTGTTTTCCATGTATTTTCAAGGGAATAATTCCAGACTCAACCATTAATTGTTCTTCGCTTTTCTGTACCAGGGGACAGCTAATGACATATTTCTTCCAATGAGAACGTTAACAGTTATTGGAGTACTCGATACAATGTGCTCTTTATTGCCAGGCGAATCTTGTTGCTGTAGTTGTAATGCCTTATCGGTAAGCCTACAGCCTCCAAAACGCCTTCATACTTCTCCGTTGATTCGTATAAACTAATAATACGCAGCAACCTTTCAACCTCAAGAACTACTGCAGAGAAGCAAGACGCCGGTCCTGTGTACCAGCTGATCATTTTCGGCTGCATCGGGGTGCAACACGTTTCACGATAGAAAAAGACCAATATTACGCTGAATTTGCCATTGAAATTTATTACTCTTTTTCGGTTCATTCTGCCTAGCTCGAGCCGTTTACGCAGCATAATCGTAAACCGGGGCGCTATTGCGTTAAACATTGGGCAAATCGGTGTTAATTGTTTCTGCCTGTCTGCACGTGTACTTGTAATTGCCCCCACATAGTGACCTGGAGGCAGTTTGCTTTGTGTTTGTGACCCAACATTTTATTGACCCGCATTATTATCAACCCAGAAAAGTCTGTCTTCTATATTCGCTTCCATTTGGCACTGAGCTCAATTGTTCACCGGCTGTTTGTAGATAGTTTTCAGGGCTCGCTGGGTTGCATCTCAACTCCATCTGACTTGGTTCTTGTTTGATAGCAAGTAACTTTCTGCATCCAGCCCCTTAGGACGAATCGTTCCTCTTTCTCTGTTCATCGTTACTCAGGTTGGCGCTTGACATCATCCGACTGTACACGATGGACACACACACACACACACACCACACACACACACACACATGTATATACGCGAGGTTACCTCCCTGTTGAAACGTGTATATTTTTTGTCATATGTGTATCCGTGCCTAGGCACACTTTTGGCGATCGTAAATGTTAATACCGCTGGAATATTCGAATAACACTTTGGTATTCATACTTCCCCTCCGACTTATCTGTGAACGTGATATATATGTGTTCTACCACATTCTCATGTTTTTCTCTGTAGGCCGCACATGAAGTGCGTTCAGTCGTCATCTGTTTATTCTCTACTCTTTATAATTAACATGTCGCTTTTGTTTTACGTTCATGTATGTGTATGTATTTTTATGGTCGCCTAATTGTGTTGTCATTTTATGTTTACTGTATGTTTTTGGCATACGTTTACTGACTCGTCACCATTGTCACGATGACTGACCGAACGTGCGATCATGAATGTTGTGTTCAGGGTACTGTTCATTGTCTTAGTACTGTGAATCGTCTCGATAGTCTCATGTCCCTCATCTATACACTTCGATGCATACCTCCTCAAGCGTCATACGTTGCCAATTAGGTAGTCAAAAGTATCTGACGAACGAGGACCTATGGGCTTGTGCACAGGCCTTTTTGCGGTTAATTATTATCGTGATGATGGAGGTAATCAACATCTACTTGTATAGTCCTGATCTCTCGTCTCAAGGCTTTTTTGATCCTTCAGTGGCTGTATCCTGTGCTTAGGCAAGGCAGTCTCAACGTTACCGGTGTATCTGAGGCATACACAGTATGTGACTTGTTGTCGCTAGTTTACGTCATAACCTTCTCGTCAATAACACCGAGCAATGCTTTGTCACGAGAAAACTAATAGACAAGACAACCTACACAGTCATAATAGATAGTGTTCACCCGGAGGTGATTTGGTAGGCGCTGGTGACGCGCTTGTAGGAGAAGCGCCGTTCCTTGATAGTCGTCGTCGATACCGGTAGCCACTTCCAATCGTAAACCTGTATTCGTTCTTTCGGCACACTCCGCAGTTTGCGTCGTATGTAATACGCACGATAAACTATTTTCCGTAGTTTCACTTGTTTCTCCTCCGTCTGATTGTTGACTCTACACTTACCTTTGTATCCGCTTTGATCGCGTGCTATCAGCCAAACCCGCATTATTCTGTCACGCGATCACTTTATAGGATCAGCTCTCTTCGTGAGCTGCTTCGCTGACGAATGTTGTACTCTGCAATGATTTTGTTTGTCCTTCCACTGTTTTATGTTTTTTGGTTCCACTCACGTCGACCATGTTCTTTTTGAACAGGAGGCATGACTCAATCACGTAGTAGCTGTAGTTATGTTTTCTGTTAAATCCCTTCTGTGACCTGTCTAATCAGCAGCTTCCATTGACATCTGTGTGTGCACACTCGTGATGAGTCTGTGCATAAATAATTTTTAGTCGATAAACCTCTTAGGAGTCTTTCAAGATTTCTAACGTTTTTCCCCTTATGACTGTGCATAAAAGAAAACGGGCACTAAAGCCTCATAGTCTACCCTGATAACGTCGTGAGTTGAGTGTTATTTCGGACTAATCATTTTCTATTCGAAAACGCACGCGTCAACCTATTCACGCGTTGAATCGCACATCTTTTGTGAATCGTCTTGTTTTTTTCTCAGTGTACGTGTTATTGAAACTTTGAACTCAGGACTACCATTGTTTGATCGAACGGTTGTATCTACAATGTACATGGGTGGTAACATAATTTAGTAACCAGAGCAACCAGTGTCATTCTGCGGCACAAGATCGAAGGTAAGCATGACGTACTAAACGGAACTTATAACGTTTGAACGTCCAAGTTGGCTTTTAATTTGTTCAGGTCTGACACCTTTTCTGGCATCTAAATTTAGAGGCTATGATGCATCTGATGGATTTCTTCTTCATCTAATTATTTTTGTCCTTTGTAAATCGCTCCCGTTTCTCTGAAATCATTTTCCTCGTCCTCCAACGTGCACTACACGAGTCTCCTCGGAATCGTGATCTTTCGCACGCCGTTGAAGCTTCCTCCTGTCTTAATGATTGCTTGACAAACATCGATCAGTTTCTAGGTTAACCATTCATAACGTTCTCTGTGCGACAGCCTTTGCGATCCGTTGTGCGGGATGGAGGTCTTGAATGTTTGTATAACCTGTACTCCAGCAGTCCATACATAGCACATTGTGCCATCCTTGTTGTGACCGCATGATCTAACTGGGGAAGTTTGAAACACTGGGTTCCCTTTAATAACTTCATCAATGCCGAAAGAAGACATATGTTGCGATATGTTAACATTTCGTTTACTCTCATCAGTCGCAAACGTAAAACATGCGAGTTATATATGAAAAACAGAAGTGTTAACATATTGCAACGTGTTTTCTTTTGACATGATGAAGTAACTTGGGAAGATTTAAAAGGTTTGTTAAATATGCGATAACCCAATACTTGACATCATTGGCTTACCAAGCACACGGTTACGGTTTGGAGTCCACATACCACTGTCTACGTTCGGGCCGTCTGGCACTATTCAGCCCTGAGCATAGCTTTGCATATCATTTTTTCCGTCACAACGTTCATCTGCTTGACTAAAACTAGACTAGAGTGAACATACGGTTTTCTTATTGGAGTCACTGATTCTTGTGTAACTCCTTTCCAGAGGACATTATGAGTAGTAAAGTCGAAGGCAACCTTTAAGTCTCAAAGGACTGTGATCGTCGGCTGCTTGCAAGAGTTCCGATGTTTCAAGACTCTTGCAGGTTTGACCGGACCACAATCGTGCTTGTTCTTCACGTATCTGATGCAAAGTGGTAACCTGAATGCACTAAACATTGGAATGATGCCTCTGAAGTTGTCATCTGAATTTTCGGCCTTCTTTTCGGAGACGGGCGTCAATGACTGTAAGAACCAACCACAAGTTACCTCCCAAGTTTCCAAACTGCCTAAAGGAGGTTTGTCAGTTCTGACTTCAACTTCTCCAACAGGAGGAGGAAGGAAATATGATCTAGCAGCTATGTTACGTCTCAACATTTGTCTCCAGGGCCACTTCTGTTTCGATGGAGGGCTATCTGGGACGTGCTCACTGTTCTTTCGGATCCCATCATCTGTATGATCTGGTTGAGGCCAGCTGAACTGTTCCTCAAAGTGGCCAGCCCACCTGTCAAACCGGCACGACTAACTGGTGATAACCGTTCCATTCTTTTAAACTATGGTTTCATTCACACTGACTCCACGTCTAGCACAATCACGAATCTGGGAGAACAGTACTCTGTTATTTCAAGATAAAAAGGCTCATTCCATCTCCTTCGACTGATCAACCAAGGAGTGCTCACGGTCTTTGCGTAAGGTCTTAGTACGCTTGCGTTCAGTTTTTCGACAGTCACTATCACCTTCGAAGCGACGCTTGTTCATGAGATTTATTGACGTGACAGACATCCAGTTCTGTCGCAACTTTACAGCTCCTTCGGAACATACTGTCTCACAAGCTTCTCCAACTGATATGATTTGTTCCCAGTGTTTGTCAAGTTCTCTCCCTTGACTTGCACTGGACAATTTGTTAACCATTTGCTTCCTGGTAAGCAATCCTTACATGTCCTTTGCTCGAACACCAGTTAATTATCTTGTATTCACGAGTGTATGATCTATGGGTAGGTGATGAAAAAAGACGGGCACGAATAAGAGCATGATTGGAGTCCAGGTGATTTCTCCAAAATGCACGAGTCTTTAACAGAACGATGCCACCTGTGACTAATTGCTTTATGATCGAGTTGTGACCGTTGTTGAGAGATGCATTAAGAGACCTCTATGTCTTGCACTGTTTCTTCCTGTATTGGAATACAGTACTCAAAAATATATCGACCGCGAGATGCGTATATTTGCTACAGTCTTTCACCATTGTTCGCGCGTTGTTCCAGGACATGCGGCATACTTGCCGACCGCTTTTCTAAAGAAAGACGACCAAGTTGAACGTGCATATCACCGGCCAATGCTTTACTGTCTGATTGTGTCAGTTGACGGGTACGTCGTAGATGGCGCACTTGGTATCATCCGAACAACTACCCGTTGGAACGTGCGCCGACTTAACGAATACACAACGCTTTTCCGATTTTCGAGGACGGACTTTAACCGCTGTACTGAATCCATCAACGCACAAGCAGTTGCACACCCTAAGCCAATCGAATAAGCATTGCCTCGCCTTAAAACTAATTGTGGTTACCACTCTAGCTTGACCACGAGATTCACCGTCAGCGCCACTAGGGAACCTGAGGGAGAATCGCTTTGATCGACAGTTGTGTCAAGCTGAACTCAGGTGAGCAACGGAGTTAGAATTGTAAACTCGTGTCTCTGAGACACGACACACATCAAGCCCCAAACTTGAAATTGCTTGACAATGCAGTTGGATGCTGTGTTTGTCCGAGTGTGCGGACTTTGAAAGCGCCAATTTTTTCCAAATAGTCTAACTTTAGGAAACAGTTATCTTCCAAAGATACGGCAAGGACAGAAAATTGGGAAGAAAATTGAACATTGAAGTGGTAACGGGTGAACAGTGCCACTGTTGGGAGAACGACAACTCCTGGTACGTTTCAATCGTGTGGTTGATTTGAAGGACCAAACTTCTAGCCGTTGATCCAAAAGTCTGACCTTAGAGACATCATGAGATGGGGTCTGTTTGGAGAGACCCTACCTGTAACCAATGATCTAATAGTCTTACTCACCTGACAACACGAGGGACGTGCCTAGCCATCGGGCGCAGGGAATGAGACATCGATATCTGATTCTGGCCACCACTATATGCAGTGAATGTATCCGAAGCTAAATCATACTTTTTAACTAAATCAAGGGTTTTCGATCAGCTGTCACAGTGAACCGATGGACGATAAGAGTACTCTTTTCTAGGTTACGTTTCCTAATCCACTTCCGTAGACGGCTTTGTTGTAACTATACATTATAGGTTTGCCGTGCGCACATAGGCTTGTGTCTCACCATCTGAGTACCCTTGTGCAGTTAGCAGTATGAACTATAAGCCTATTAGTGTAACTTTTTCGTCTGACTGACCCTCTTTGGCCTGTTTGACATGGTTGTACCTGGTAGGGCCGATGTCCTAATCACCACTGCACGCCAGGTCGATACAATGCACAAGACTGACAACATTTTGCATATCACTTAGTAGCGGACACCTTGCGCTGTTAGATCAGTACAAATCCTGGTCGATGTCCACACAACGCAATCACACACGGCTCTTAGAACTTCTGTACAATCACCAGTTCAATAATCATAAGGGAACTTATGCTGACAACTGACTAAAATCCACGCGTTTGTTGCTTGACAGGTTCTTTCACAATACTCATCATGCTTAGGCGGCTATTTTCACTTGATTCTAGTTACTTTTATGGTCTAATCGCATGTCAATTTCTCACTCACTGTTTGTCTCCTTTGACGCTCAGTTTTACACTCATTTGTTTTTTTTTGTGTGCTAAAAGACCTATTGACATTAAGCTCCATTCCGTGCACGGATTCCCAAACTAGATCTATTTGCATACTTTCGTTTTTCTCATGAACTTATGCCACGTATCTTGTGCCGTGGAGTATAGTCGTTGTAGGCTAGTTGAACTGGTCATTTTCTTAGACTTTGGTCTTTCGTTTTTAAAAACACATTCTGATCGGTGTAACTATTTTAACCACTGGATAACGATGAATCAAAACAAAACCGACGGATTCTCGTTCTGTTTTGCTTGTTACATCGAGGTTACTGTGTTTATGATTTGATGTATTTAGCTCAGTAGTTGCCAATTTTCAGACAGTCAGAGAGTATCAGAACTTACACTTCAAATTCCGACTATTACTTTCGTGTACCGATGTTATGGATTGACGACCGAAAGTCCATTGTACCAAATTTAGGACAATTCCAGTTATGTAGAAAAAAAAGCGTAAGTGACAGACTCTCTGCCATTTTTAAACGGTTCCTAGGAGGAAAATAAAACGATAACCAATAGCTAATCAGCACTGTTGTTTTTTTTGTGTGTACAAAGCGTTCGTCAACACGTCGTTTTTATGCTCGAAAACAGGCGAAAGCAAGACATTGTTTTTCTGTTGACTGTTGTCGACACGGTCACATTCGCTTGGCTCGGACCAGAGCGACCGTTTCATTGTATGATCCCATGACTGAAATGAAATTGAGTTCTGTTTTATCCTGTTAACTGTTTTGTGTTTATTGTGCAACCGAACTACATAGCAGCATCCTTTTTCTAGGCAAATGTTTATAAAACTCTCATGTTTACCTTAAGGCTACCATCATCCTCTAGCATGTATATCGTCAATTCCATTCATTCACCCGAAGGCGATGAAATCGTCTGTATATATCGGTGTTACTCCACCAAACTGACAAGTATGTGAAAAAAAAGGTTTTCATCGTTAAAGTTTGAAAAATTCAAATGACGCAGATGCAAGGGGCATCCTTCTTCTCAGTCCCCTCAACACGTGTCGGCTTAAACCTCGTGAATGTTTTTTCGTGGGTAGGTCGTGATTTACATATCAAAGCTGTCATACAAGTGCTAATATGATTTAATAATGATGAAATGAGAACTAGCTTGGTACCTTGAAATATGTTCGTGTGCTTGATATTCGTTTGGACAGGTTATTCCACAATTTTAAGCCCACCTGCTGTTTCTGGCTAAAATGTTAATAATTCTGTACAGTTCTGTTCACTTTTCTTGTGAGAAAGCAATACGACAACTGTCAGTTTAGATTGTTATAATTTTAAAAATGACTGTCTTGCAATTAAAATGTCACCTAATCTTTTCGCGTCTGGATTGAAAGTGTGACACAATTCACGTGCTGTGCCGTGTTCAGGGTTGAACTGGTCTTCGTTATCGACCGACAAAATGTTGCTACTCTAGTGAGTAATACTGGCAAATCGATTTGTCTCAAAAGTCGATGAATAGCAGTCACTTTTTGTCTTTTTAGGACTGCTTAGAGAAGTCTGACTGACAAATTTTGAGCAAGACAAGTCGTCATTGTTGTATACACTAGATGCTTGGAGATGTTTGGAGATCAGACAGCGTTTGTAGATATTGAAAACAATGATAAATAATTGCTTAATAGCGCTTGACTTCTATTTTAAAGAGGTATGAACGAGGGAGGAGCAGTGCACTTCAAGCAAAATGGTCAGTGCAACGTGGGGGTATCTGTGAAATGCAGTGGCTTTCATACCACCTAGCTGAACTTGGTGCCGGTGCTTTCAAAGTCTTACAGTTCACTGGTTCATAAGGAGTTCGGAGATATTTGTTTATCACAAACTTAGTTACACCGCAAGGACCAACGAGTATGTTGGACTGAGGTTCCTAACAGTTAGGCAGGTTAGTGGCTTATGGCGACTCTCTTTGATCATAATAACTTCTATTTGGATGGTCTAGATGACTGGAACCATCACCGTGCTAGCTTGCTTAAATAGTCCGACTCCTGCAGTAGACGATCCTTTGGCGGTTGCACTTTTATCAGCTGAGGACACTTTGTTTTGCTAAGAGGTTGGGATTGTAGTGAACGGAGATTGCCCGGTGCTAAACCTAGACATATTCATTTATCTATCTTACGCTACCATTTGCGAATGACGTTCATGCCTCAACAGGAGAATGATGACATCTGTGGGACGCGAAGAATGAAACTGCTACTGATGAGCAGCAGTGCTAACAATAACCTGATCATCTCTGAAACCGATCTTTACCCAGTTGAATATAGGGACTATTATCTAGGTACATATATCGCAACACTCAACTAACAAACTGATGGTTCATTTAAGAGATGTTTTTCAACAAAATATTCATTCTGGCAACCTTTTAACTGTCCCTCGTATACACACATATTGGATCGAAACTACTGGAATAGTGACTTCCACTTTTGCCTCTGCTAAATATTATAATACATCGGGAACGGCAAACTTGTCAAAAAAAAGTGTATGGACGAACGTTTGCATATTTATAGTAAAAAAAATTGTCTTTTCTCATTCGTTGTTTCGTTTACAAAGTTTGTCGCATGATATACAGTTTCAACGGTCACCACTGGCTTCTTACGTGTCACTGACCTTTGGTTAAATGTGCTGTATGCCTAAAATCCGACTGAAGTCTGTATGAAACTTATTACAATCGATTACCTGTTTTAATCGCCTCGACATCGACTCTGCTAATTAGGCTCCGTGTGAGTCCTTAAAAAGCTGTCGTATCAAAATTCAACTTTTTTCTAAACCCTCACGTGCTTCGTCACTCGTCGGTAATAGTAGAACTTGTCTGAATTTTGACCAGGACTGTTGAATGGAACTCGAAGGCATCTGATGTGTCAGATTTGTGGCTGGGCTATCACCTGATACTAGTAGAACCGTTAACCTAAAGGGTCTGGCTTCAATCATTAAGCACTCTCTGCACTAATCCATTATTCTGAAATGTTGTCATTTTTATTGAGCTGACAATCTCAAAAGTCTGGTCGATCATTGTGATGATTTCCTCGCTATTCATTGTTCCCATGATCACTGTATAATTGTATGACTCTGGGTGGTTTCGAAGTACATTAGAGTGTTTGTTGAGTTTATAAAATATTGAAGTGGATTTTTGTCGGATTTCGCGCAGCAAAATCTGCAAGCTATGACCGTCCGCATAGATGACTGCGTTCCGGTAACGACCACTTTAATTACTAAGTCATCCGTTTCTACAGTTGCCATCTCCCTACTCCCTGAAGCGACTGCCTGTGTGATCTTTGCGAGCTAGTCGTAGCGACCACTGGCCACCCCGACGGAACTGCGTTTCCGGTTCCCAATCCGAACTGATTTGTCTATTGTTTGATCCACATCTAGATTGCTTTTGGTGACAATGATCGATACTCTTAACGCCTCGGAACGGTTGCGATCGCAACGTGTCGTTACTAGTTTGACATGAAAATTCTGTGCTTCCCTTCGCTCAGGTGGACCAGACTGAAATGACAAGTGCTGGCAGCGTTACAGACTAACCACATTATGAATCCACACCACATTGGGCTGAGCGTTGTTGTAGAAATGCCGAAATCAAGAGTCTGAAACAATCAGAACTTTGTCATTTGTTTGTTGAGCAGATTAAGTTGCTGATAGGATTTTGAATGTTACTGAATTGTTTAACTTGTATATCAGTCGTAGAACAAATTTACCTCGCTTGTAATAGTTTTTTCTCAAATGAAGTATATTTATCCAGAAGTGATCAAAGAGATAGAGCGACATGCATCGACGCTTTTCTAAAGGCCGATTGGTAACTGAAAATTAAACAAGAAAGCTTCATTTATGAATTTAATTCAGCTACAAACACGTGCTGTTATGTAATCTTCGGAACAACTTGAAGAAGTCGGTAATTTGGTTTATTGATAATGTTTCACTCTGGGAACGGGAGCTTCATCAAATCTGACGTAACCAGTAATCGAACTAACCGATTACCCACAAGTTGTTCTGAAATTATGCATTCGCAGTCGGTCGCATGCATATTTCAACCAAAATCTGCTGTTTTGATTTCACGCACTTTTAACATTTGGAGTTCGCGTTCTGAGTGTTCATATACGATAAAAATCTGTCAATTAATTAAATATATTGTGAAAATTGAACGTATGCTGGTAACCAAATGGCAAATGCATCCTAAAAATATTTACATTCGTATGAGTGCGTTCACCGAACAAACAATGTAGATATGTCGTATGTATTTAAGCTTAATACCCATACCAACACCAATTCAAAATACATAGTTTTGCCGTCGTTGTTTCAATGTAAGTCTGTCAATAGTGTCAGAATACCAGACTCTACTGCATTCAGTTGTCTCAGAGGGTTCTCGTCAATACCCCCTCACATACTGTGAGAGCTTGGAAGCGAACGACTGTTATTCAGGTTGTTGCAAAGTTGATCGGACAGCCGTCGCAAACATCGTTGTGGCGTCATCATCATCAACTGTTTGTCAGTGTGTTGCGCTGTTATCAACGCAATCCAGATTGGTTGCTTTCTCCCGATTTAAACCGTCAACATTTTCATCGATTAACCTTGCCGTTATCTTCACAGTACCAGTAGACATACGATTATACAAGCTATGTCACTAGTGTGCCACCAGTGGAGCTGTTTTTTCGGTTACGTTGACGTTTTCGTTTGCACACTACTCGAATATATCACGTCGATGTTTTTTAATCATCAAGTGGCGTTTTCGGTTGGCTGTTGCGGGGGTAACGATACGGTCTGTTATAATTGTATGTATATAGGAAATTGTTGCTCTCCACGGTTGGTGGAGCCACTGAGCAAGATGTTAAATCAACGTCATTCGTTTACTCGGTCGCACGGTTCACATCAGAGGAACACGGTTATACAATGAAGCTCGTGTGGTTCATTTAATTGCAATGAGGCTGAGCAGTCTGATTTCAGTGTCACATTTAAATCGAAACTGTTCGGACAAAACTGCCTATGCCCTTTGGCTCTAGCCCGAGGGCGGACTTTTTGGAAGTACCGTGTATGTTCCGTCCATATTACCACCGCACTTTTACACGTGAACGTACAAACTTTGTAGTGATTGTTCCTGTCTCATGTCATTTGCTTTCGGATTGATTGCTTCCCGTTCTCTCGTCCAGGTTTGTCCGTTTATCTGCCTTTCCAGCACGTGTGCTATCTAGTAGCAGGTCTTGTTGACCTTCGGCACGTTCATTTACGCAGCTGCTCACTTTATAGGCTCAGTGCATAACTTTTGCTTCTAACTCACTTTCCGGACGCATGAGTGTACGTACCATTGAACATTAGAGGGAGGCTTCTTTTTCAAAATGGTCTTACCATGATCACGCTATGACAAATTGATTGTTGTGCTGTGTCTGTTTCACAGGATCATATACGTGACATGTCTCTTTCGCTTTCTCAAGTAGATCGACAAATTGTTCAATCGACCTTCTTGCTCGCTTATTCACAATGACCATTCTTAAACCGATGTCTGTAAGCCGTGTTTTTGGAGTTGTATGTTTGAGCATGAAATGTTAGCCAGAATGAGAATTCAAAACAATGGGGGTTCATGTGCTAGAATGCAGCAACATACACTCGTATACTGAAATGCTTCTTGTATTACATTTTACATCTTTCTTCTCAGTTTAGATCTTGTCATTGTAGTCTCTCTGTTTATTTTCCGAGAGATAAGGGTTTCCTTTTCCTGCTAGCCATTCAATTGGCTAACCAGCATTGGCCGGCTGGACACAAACGCCTCACTCACACATCTACTGGTCT
>LOND01000245.1:101059-126954 GCA_014220965.1 Paragonimus kellicotti
AGATATAGCGAGTCTGTCATACTGCAAAAGCTACGTCGATGATACACTGGTATTCAATCTGTCCAGATAGGCCCTAGATAACCTAGTGCAGCGCTGAAATTCAGGTATGAATTTGAGACTGATAGTTGTTTTCCGTTTCTAGAAATACCCATAATTCGCCGAGTAGAGATGTTTAAGGGAAATCCATAGGGTACGGTCAATACCCAAACTTTAATGCTTTCACACCGGTCCATCAAAAGCGCGCACTTGCGATTATACTATTCACATGCGCTAGACGAATCTGTACACAAGACAATCTTATGGGGGAATTGGAGTTGATCACGACTGTACTACAATCGAATGGTTATCCAAAAAGGTTCATAGAAAGGCACAGTAGGCCGAAACCGCCATCCGAACAGGTGGTCACTGTAAGAAAGAAGGTTTATATAGAATTGCCTTTTAAAGGTGATTACAGTATGCATCAAACAACGCAAAGACTAATGAATTCGATTAAACGAACATTTGAACGCAGCCGAACTTTGTGTATTAGCTCGGACCCAGAAACTGCCTGTGCCTTCAATCAAAGATCAGCCTGTCGGTGCCACCTCACACTGTATCTACCAATTTACATGTAACTGCAAAGAAAGTTACATAGGCAGAACCGAGAGGTGTTTGATTTCCAGAGTGAAGGAACATTTGCCTAAATGGGTGCAGAACTCAGTATTACCGAAGAACGGCAATGTCGTTGAAACACGCAAGCAACCAGTGTCCGCAGTCGCAAGACATCCTGACCACTGGTCACGTCATCGACCCGACCTGTGCATTCAGAATCTTATTACGTCATCCCAATCCAAGATTCTTGCGGTTTGCTGAGGCTGTCGCAATCAATCGACTGAAGCCGGCCCTGTGTGTTCAGAAACAATTGTTCGTGAGCTTGACCCTGCCTGGACTTAGTGACCTTTCCTAACCCACCGAATGACTATCCATCCCACCCACCCCTAACTGTTCGATATAAAAACCGTTTCATGTTATTGTAAATTTGGTACTGATGAGTCAATACGAAATGCTTGCATCTACCAGTTTTCGTGTTCTAACGGTTTTGTTCGAATCAGGATTTCACGATTATCTCATCAGTGTATAATGTGTATGGTGTGTTAACACCTCAGTGGCCTGCATACTCAAAATTCATCCCAGCTGACTGTTTCACATCGGTTATGGTCACAGGCGTGCACAATGATAACGGTGTAGTGTTTCAAGATACTCACTTCTAGGCAAACCCATCTTCCTCGCAGACAAAGTCTGTCAGCTGTTAGAACTATCAACTTTGATGTAGCAGATTGCAGTTCTTCTTAATTAATCTGGATATCTACAAAGGTCACAAGTCGTGTTGACCGTTTCACAATAAGCGATGTCAATTGACCTAGGGGTTAAAACTTCCATATCCAATAAAAAGCTGCATCCCGTCAGTCCTGTCCGTAAACTGGTAGTCGTGTCGATTCAGCTGATGGAGGAAATTCAAGCCAAAATAAACGTATACTTCAAAATTGAACACCACCCACACTTGATCGCAGCCTTCGCATTCAGATAAGCCTTTCGGCTAGCCCACTTCGAAAGGAAGCACTAGACTCGAGTTTCGCTCTTATTAGAGCTCATCAGTAGTGCATATCCTTGTCTGGATCGGAGTTTGCACTCTGACCCTCGTGCTTGTGAGACTAGCGTGTTAACCACAACGCCAGCAACCTCACAATAGGCATGACCGAATGATCAAATCCGAACGCTCAACCACAACCTTGTATGAATAGTGTTCAGCTTGCCCGATCATTTCGAAAGGAGAATGAACAGAATCACTCTGTTCTATCCAATCGATAACCCCGTGATCAGGACTTCTCAGTTAGGTTGAAGTTACTGTCTTCATTGAACCAACTGAGCACGGTTTGAATCAGTAGTGAAGATTCGGGGATTTAGGTTATTTCAAAAATGGCGTTGTGGCTAACACGCTAGTCTCACAAGCACGAGGGTCAGAGTGCAAACTCCGATCCAGACAAGGATATGCACTACTGATGAGCTCTAATAAGAGCGAAACTCGAGTCTAGTGCTTCCTTTCGAAGTGGGCTAGCCGAAAGGCTTATCTGAATGCGAAGGCTGCGATCAAGTGTGGGTGGTGTTCAATTTTCAAATAACCTAAATCCCCGAACCTTCACTACTGATTCAAACGTATATTTGTCAGCGGTTATTTCCGCCTTCTTCCGTAAACACACCGCAATAAACTGCATATTCGCTTCATTCTATTACAGTGTGTCCTTGAAATAACAGTGGGAATTTGTTTGACACATCTGTTCTCGATGTAATGGTGAGAACGGCGATATTGATCACGACAGAACCCTAGGTGTATAGTGTTTTCCCATCCACATACGTACATACACGCTATACGTGCACCGATTGTGTGTTGGGAAGGTCGTCACACGATACGAACGAATGCCAGTTAAGGGGCTCGCACAAGGCTGGTTGTGGAAATCATTTGGGTGAATTGCTGTTACAGGGGTGAATAAAGGGTCATCTTCGTCTCAGGCAACAGGAGGAAGGTTATTTCTAATTCCGTCTTGTCATTCATGCACGGTGAGTTCAAAAGATGCACTACTTTTCTTTTGGACCAAAATGCATCTGAGCACATGGGAAATGTCTAAACGATTTTAAAAACAGATGTACTTTCAGTCGTTTTGTGAAAAGGTTGTGATCACATCTGAACAGCAATAAAGAAGGATGATTTCCAGTTTTGTCCTAACTGAATTCCTCCACCAGCGTCTACCGTAGGGTACAATTATTCTGAGTTGGGTAACGCGGGTAGGTATCGCATGTTTGGTTGGGATCCTCGTGATCATTCAAATCACTGGCCAGAAACGCTATCCGAGATGGCACTGTGTTGCATCCAATAACGCAGTTACATTCATGTCATTCCTAGTTCATCCGCTTAATCTTTTTTGATTAATTTGTAATCTTTTTAATAACGTCGTGTTCTTCTAGGATGTTCCTCGTCACTGTTGAGGTAGGCGGTGACCCTAGTCACAGTGTCTTCCGGTCAGGCTGAAGGTCTTTGTGATGATGATGATGAATTCAGACCTCCAGCCGAATAACTCCATAAAAGCTATACGAATGACTATACGAGATTGTTCTTGTTCATCCTTCGTCAACACCCGTTACCTAGACATTTAGGTAAGGCATGAACCTTAGTAATGAACGGAAATCGGACCTAGATGACCTCGTCGTTGTGGTAAAATCTTCAAGAGTATGAAACGTACTTTGATGGGAGGACCAATGTCAGATTATCGGTGTCGGTTTCGGGCGTATTTCGAACAATTGTGGGTGGTTTATCTATTTTGGATGACAAGCAACAAGTCTCACATCATCAGAATGTAACTCCCCTTCGTGAAAACATCTATTAGTCTATCTATACCCATCTCCGAGCCTATATTCGACCGACAATAGCGGGAGCATACTTGTTACACAATTATGCATTAATGCTATGATTTACGACTCCAGAATACAATAACCTGAGTCCATCACAACTTAAATCATTTTTGAGGAACTTGCCAAAACCATGCACATTACGTAGTGAAGCTGGATTGAAAAAAGTTTTCGACTGGAGAATGTTCAATCCATCAGAACCCACGCGCCAGCTGCTGCAAACGGCACCGTGGCCGATCAATTTCAGCCAGTCAAAAACCACAGTCGGTTACTACACTGCATTAAGAGAGAGGCATGTCGGATGTAACCAATCGTATTAGTTAGGTCAAGGTTCTAGAACGTAACAAAGCACAGACCTATCAAAGTGCAATATACCTAGAACATCCGTTAGTGTGAACACTTGTTTCTTCATGAAAAGAGCATAGTTTTTTCCCTAAGATGTTAAAATTGTTTAATGTCACTCAGACTATTATTGTTTCAATTTTTTTCGGCGTAATACCCAAGTATGCTTATACATATCAACATGGAAACTATTGGGAAGTAATGGTTCTTGATAGCTTCTTTATTTGTCGAGATTACTTTCATTGCCTCATTTGTTAGTTCACGACTAATGAATGAGTGTTATTACTATGACAGCTTAATTGCGCAGAAGCGAAAATTGGATACTGTGCAACATTTTGTGGCGGGCCTATCTACAAAATGTTGCAGATCATTGCAATCATGATGCCTTATGTGCATCAGTCAGTTTTTGTATTAAAGACTTTCTTGTATTTACTCGAACACTTTCTGTGTTCACCGTAAGAGCACTACTATTCCTGTCTCTTATGCATATCTAATTTCGATAAGACTTTAACATGCAGTGTTCGCCATCACATATCCAAGATGGCCGACTAGTGGTGAGCACTATAACCGGTTGTATTTCAAACCGAAATATTAGCTTTTATACCTCAAAGCGTTCATTCTTATGCTGTACTCTAGGTCACATGCAAGAAGCTGAATACTTTCAGTTTTTTTGAATTAGCTACGAATTACGGATGGACTACCTGAGACTTGAACTTTGATAGTCATCGCCTATACAACCTAGCGGTTTCTATGTTTGGGGTGCCAGCGTATTACTCGGGTTCATGGCGTGACGGCACTTACATTGAAACTTGCTCCGATAGGACGTTCCCGGTTCCTGGTCTCAGTCCAAAGAACGATAACCACCTGTGGTTGAGAATGTTTGATATGGCGAAGGCTAGAGATTGGTGGCGCTCGTCTTGCAAAATTCTGTGTACACTGGTTTACTGCGATCCTCTTCTCTTTTTGACTTCACATAAACCACGCTTTCACTTCGTCTGTTGTGATACGTATTTCTTCTTGAATATGCAGTTTGCCAGTTGATTCGCTGGGTGATGCTGGAAGTGATTTTGGTTCAGTTGTTTAACTAGCCGTACGTAACCTGGTTGCTTCTGACCTCTGTCTGTTTTGCCCACGATAATTTATTGTTTCACCATCTTTCTCTTTCCGTTTTCAGTCTGAAGATGCGGCGATGGATCTCTTGTCAGTCGATAACGCCTCAGAAAGTATAAGCGGTAGGGTATCTGCAAATTTGCACTGCGGACTTCAGAACGGATGTCTCCCTAACGGTGTTGTGCACAATTCAGTGCACAGAACCGTTAATATCACTACGAAACCAGACAGTCCATTGGCAACGACTGGCTCGACCACGCCATCCGAGCACCAGTCTATGCGATTCTCAAAAAGTCGACAATCCGACTTATGCTCTAGTGTCAGTCACACTGTTTCGGATTTGCCCACTCGAAACCGTTACTGTGATGCTTCTGGGTCGCGTGTCCCAGTGGCTGCGACGATGCATTCACAACGCGCGTCACCAAATGACCATTGCTTGTTCTCTCCGCTTGCTGGGTCCATGTTGAGTACAGTCGCTGATTGCCATCTCACACCTTTGACCACTACATGGAATAATCATACTTCGGTGAGTTTGTGTATAGAGCAGTCACCAGCTTCTGTATCTACCTATTAGTATAAACATCTCCCAAAATGATGGCTCCCATCCTAGCTTTAATCTACTCATAAATGTTCGAATGGTGGACACATTTCACATGTTTCCTAGCGTGTGTACTGTGTTCGGCACCAAACGTCGTCTATGCGCGTTAGCAAGGAACTGGAAGGACCGCTTCAATGCATACCTGATTGGCTGGTTCTCCGTTTTTTATCCGTCCATTTATGTTACATGATGGTATGCGACGAATCGGAATAAATGCGACCGTGCCCTGATTTTCTTACGAACCTACGTTGTCGAAAATTATCAATGTTTTCCTCTCCCAAAGTTTACACGTAGAACTCATTCAACAGTACGTTTCTGATGCCAATAAAACGAACATCTTCAATCTATACCCCGGTCTGTCAAAGTAGAGCACACATTCGTATGTTTGAGCGAAGCACTGTTATATGCGTAAATTTAATATACTAGTGCTTCGCTCACACATACGTAATCAGTTACAAACGGCTAGTATCAGTCAGAACAAATATGGTGGGCTATTGATGAATCATTGAAGGAAGCTGGCTGAAAAGTCCAGCTACATGTGAAATGGACGATCAAGCTTAGCAAATGCTGAATTTATGTAAATTTGATAGCAGTGACCGAAACTGTTCATCGTTTTTTTTTGGATTACAACCAGCACTTTGGGACCGCCGTTGCAATGCAAGCATTGACATTTACGTTTTAAGTTCCAAACCCCAGGTCGTGCGCTATCCACTAAACCGTCGCCTCTCGCTGAACACAACTTAAGCAAACTCAACACGATGTGCTTGACTTTTGGTTGGTCTACGTCGGAGTTGTTTGAATTAGCGGAACCCGTGACTTGAAATCATGGCGCTCAATGATTGGCAAAATCTTGTTATGTTCAAGGCATTCGCGGTCCATGTGATTGCAGACAAATCTTGGTAGTAACCCTAACGGTCGACGTTATGCAAACCCTGTTCAGTTATCGTTACCAGCCATACAACAAAAAGTACTTAAGTAACAGTAGAGTTTTGGAACAATCCGCCTTTTCGGAGTTATTGTTCTTTTCAAGAATTGCCTTCCGTATCTGGAATTGGAAAATTGAGAGATAAATGTATGAAGTTTGGAAATTCCTTCTGCTTATCACTAACGTATCTCCCCCAACGTTTGGAGCATTGTCCTCTAATTACATCATATGACTGGATTGTGGCTAGCCTTTCCAGAAATTTGTTGTAACCAATTACCTCCGAAGGTGGATCATCAATAGTCTGTCTTGTTTCATCCACTCCATGAAACATTCCTCTAGCAGCCAAAGTGCACAGCTAAAGTTATTTCACGACAAATGACGTTACTACAGATCTCTTCTATAGCAAATAAGCCTGATCAATCTTTATACAATCTAGATAACCTAACTTTGAGTTGGGTTCGGACTGTGTTAGTATATTTCTTCATCAGGCTGCAGCGGGTCCCCATCAACCATCCGACCATATCAGCCCTTTTGTGTTGTCGCAGAATAAGCAGACTGCTGCTCATTGATATACACTTTGGAGGTGGTGTTAGAGTTTTGGGACATCCTCCGTCGCGAGTAGGTGGGGCCAAAATAACGGCTTTAGGTTATATGGAAGCCCCAAATTTCCTCCGATACCCTATGCGTGAACTTAAACTCGGTAAGCCGGCAAACGTTGCAGTATTATCAAATCTTAACTACATCCGCTTGCTTCACAGTTTGAAAAACCAGATGCTTAGCTCTATCTGCCTATTCTTGTGATGGTTGTTATATGTGGTTTTCGAGTACGAAACAGCCGGCGCAGTTCAGTCGAAACAAGATATTCGAATATAGACTCGTGATTTACGTGCAATTATTCTGGGGCGCCACATCGGGAAGATATCTAATGGTCGAAGACGATTCATACCGTAATCACTGCATTGGAACGCGTCATGGGAATAACTTTGTAACACTTCATGAAGTAATCAAACATGATAAATATGTGTACCGGTTCGGGTTCACTGTTTCCCTCATCGGCTCAGAGAAGTTAACTTCCGCTAATCAGATGTAGAGGTGCATGCTTTTGTTTCCACGACGGTCTCGTGCTCATACATTCTTTACAATTCACAAAACCGCTACCCACATCTTTCCTGTATCGTAGGTACGAAGTTATCTGGTCTCATACTACCTACTTCGACGTGTTGTTGCCGTAATAGTTTGAACCGGGCACCACAATTTTTACTCTGTAATTAGAATTAGGTTGACTACGACGAAATGCCGTTACAACAAAAATGGCGAATCGGAGAGATAGTTCATTATAACGAAAGCCCGCATTCTGTATTAAGGTGATAGGTTAAGATACCTTTCTATACCGAAAAAGACTTCATCAGAATAGCGCTTGCAGTGTCGCTCCACCGTGTAACGTTCCATGCGACTTTGGCGAACGTGACCACATCGACAGCAGGACTTTCAACGGATGTCAGTCTTGTTTACCTTATAAACTAATTTTGCGGTATGTTCGCGGGGTCTTTCATAGACTAAACTGTTTTGCCTGTGGCTGCTTTTAAAACCATGGTTGACAAGTGAGCATTTAGACGAAGAGAGCAATCTTCTTCTTGTTTATTGGGAAGATTGAAAAGTATGTCTGTATTTTGGCGTTTGTGTCCTGGTTACTGCTGACGCTCGAAATTGAATGCCTATTGTTATCACTACAAACAAGCCATCTGTTTTTGCACTGAGAATCCTTCGAACCATTTTAGTGTCAGATGCTCTCTTTACTCAGTAAATTATTCTCTTAGCGGGTACCGAGAAGTGTATTTGGCGCAGACCATGACTTCTTGCGTCCCCATTCTTGTAGTGCAGTGGAAGATTGCATCTTTGTTTTTAACGTGACCACGTGCTCTAGTCTGTCAGCCTCGAGCTGTCATAAAGTCCTGTCTGTGTTGAAAATGATGCGATCTAAGTTTCAGGAATGATGAGCGCAGAAGTCGGTGGGATAACGTGAGGCAATGCAACAAATGTTTTTTACTCGCTCCTGTCAGTCACCTCATTAGTAACATGCTCGTGGAAACGGTCTTTTATCTGTAAACAGTCGTCTCTTTCACGCATTACGTCTACCTAGTGTGTCAACACTAGGTCGTGGTCATTTTAATGCTCTTCCAAACCGTGGCCACATATGGTTACATCACACATAGAAACCAAACATTTACGCCAGACAATACCAGAAGGGATATCAACTTATTGAATGTTGCTGAAGCGTTTAGAAGTTTGAAAATTGTGGTTCTTATGATCATCTAGCCCGGTAGAAATTACGAAAACCAGTCGGGTATCAGTGGACTACATATGCTGTACATTATTGACTTGCACCTTCATCAGTGATATTTCATAGTTGCTTTTTGCCGAATAAGGTATATCACAATGATTTTCGTTGAGGAAATCCCTTACCATCATATCAGGCCGGGTAACATCCGTTTATATCACAAAATCACATGCCATAGAAATATCGCCAAGTATATTTGCCGCACCGTACCTGCCGATTTGAAAAAGGGTTCCACTCAGTCTTTGGATATCGTCTTTGTAGTGACTTCGCAGAATTAAGACGGAATTCAAATCGCATTATGCTATTACACCTGTGCAACCAGAAACGTGACAAGGAACCCGCCACCTCAACGAGTAACGTCGGTAACGATGATCTCACTGGAGCTAACTACCGGCACGTGGAACTCGCACGATACATCCCTGTAATTCCCATCCTTCTGCTTCGGTCGATTTTAATGTATCTATGAGGAAGTTGAATTCAACCGCACTCTAGTTCTGCTTTCTCTGGATTAATGGCACCCGTCAGTCCGTCCGCAAACACATGATTGGGGAAGTTCGACCGATGTAAGGATTGCTTGTTGTTTCAGCTCTTAGATCTTGGATTTGTTGATGCAGCTGATGAACAGGTTCCGTGACTAGGTCCGGACGTTCGCGCCGCTTCGATTCCGATTACATCCGAACGTACAACGTGGATGGTATCTGATGTCAGTAATGAGCCATTTCCACACATCCTCATCTTCGATTCTCCCTGTGAAGCATTAGACTCCAAACAATATACGGATGTATGATGCCTTAACCTAGAAGGCCTCCGATGCTGTTACTGTCAGTTCGTTTGTGGTTTGGTTACATTTCCAGAATTTCGTGTGCGACAGAGGACGGTCGGAAAGTAGTTTTGGCCTTTTCCAAGTAGGATGTGCAGAGGCTGTTGTCGTAACATTGATCGACTCATCTGCTTCATGGACACGCTCACTGGGAAGATACAGTGTGTGTAGACTCCACTCCTCTTTATGAACATTTTACTTTTGAACATCACTTTTAAAGTTTGCTCTCTCATTTCAAAGAAAGTACGGACAAATCACCATTGTTGTGGCATCTAACGATGAGACGCGGTACTGGTTTGTCAAGGCGGCCATATGTGAATTTTCCCGCGCCACAGGATCTAGTCTCCATGGGTGATTATGGGGCGTTCTCAGTTTGCATGACAGTAATCAGAACTGAACCACAACAGTGGTAGTCGGCGGTTAGCAAACATTTCGCGGTTAGCTCATTCAAGTCGTGGCAGTTAAGCATAAATGTGAATCACTGATGTATTGCTGTCCATGATGATGATGATGATGATGAAGTCAGCTCTCAGCTGATAGTGACATGAATCACACGGGACTTTATGCGTAATTATATCCGAACTAGTTACACACTACAAAAGTACATGTTGGCTTGAACAATTCAAGTTCCCTTTTCCTCATCATCATCATTACTGAATGTTCAGCCATGGTCGCCTGCAAATTGTGTTCGATTTGTCCGATCATCTCCGCACTCGAGATGCAGTAATTATCCGTCAATAACCCCATGGTCAGGACTTCTCAGTCAGATGGCGACTATTAAACCTGCTACACCTGCGAAACAGTGCTTTGGATTAATTACAGCTACATAGTGTCAGGTTTGGTCCGATACCGGTTTAGTGATATCCACATTTGATCACAGGCTTCGTTTGGCGTGGAACTATTCTGTTGGCTTAGTCTTGCTACTCTTTAGCTTTTTTGATTATTTTCCGCGCTAACTACAGGTGAAAAATTAGGGCTCAGATTTGCTTGAGACACATCGTCAATTGTTGTAATGTAGACGTATCATGAAACAACACGTAACACCAAGTTCGTAATTTGAGTCACAGTTTTCAAAACAATGGACCCTATAATCAAAGCACAATGTTACAGTGTTTTCCCGCTAAATTCCACCGGTTGATCGTTCGGAACACATTGCTTGAGTTTCACGGTTAACCTCGGAATCTCACGTGGTTGTGCTTTGATCTAGATTGTTACTGGTATAATTGAATCATCTAACTGAATGACGCATACTGTTACCTGGAGACTATCATGGCGTTATTTAACGACTTGTGTGTGTGTGTAGCAATCGCCGTGGATTTTCACAAATTCAGATGGTGTTCTTCATGAGTGTATAGGCTATTTCGTACAGCCGTACTTCGTCATCGGTGATAATCCCGAAGGTACGTTTAAGGATTCCAATAATCGTGGTTTGATGTCTGTTTTCGGCGGATGACTCGTCAGCATAGAAATATGCAGATGACGTTGCGTCATTTACCCTTTCTGCTGAGGACTTGTCTATGCCGAATGGGTGAGCGATCGGAGTGTTCGAACGTGCTCTGTATACTCTAAATACAGCGTGCTATTGTATTTAGTCCTTGAGACCGTAAACCGTCTACTATATTTAGACAACATTATTCTGCATACATACATTTCCAGCAGTCAGATATGCTCATGGTTTGTTTGGCCCAGCCTACCGTCGATCTTGGCGAGGGATTCTGAAATGACAAACGCTTAATGAAATGAAAACGTACAGAAAAGGAGAATTGAAGAGAAATAAAATTACACAAAGTGGTTGGATCATCAGCCTCACAGTTCCGGGCTCGCCGTTGATTGCGACGCATTGTAATGTTCGAAAGCGCTTGAAACGAACAGTGTGAATTTTGCGAACTCACTGATTTCGCTGTGCAAGAAAGCCATGATTTTCACAGCTCAAGATCCCGTCACACCCAATCGCTTTGTGGTTATTTACAGATCCCAACAACCGCGCTGAACAATGCACAGTACGATAGACGTTCTGTCAGCATATGGAGTTTGTAAAACAGCCGGTGTAAACAGTATTTTTTTCTTTTACTCGGCTACCAGTCGGTAACTTGCAGATTTCCTATGCACGCGCTGACGAACGTTGCTCCCATAATCGGTCACTTAATACAATCTGACGGACAGAAACAATTTCGGTTGGATACCGACAGCCAGTTTGCCAGGTCTCTGATCCATAAGGCAAACTTTACGTTCATGCGTACTACATCCACTCCCTTTAAGGAACAATCTAACGTTTTTAAAGCGAATATTAATTAATACATTACATGCTTTTGTTATCTTCGTGGATACCTCGACAACAATATTACAGGCTGATGAGGTAACACTACCTAAGTAGATGAAGTGATCAACAATGTGAAGTGCCTACTTACCATGACAAAGGAGGGTTCAGTGCCAAACCTATCTTGTAGCAACACTCCCCAGGTTGAAACCTGTTTGTCAAAACCTGAGTAGAGCTGCGCCGTTTAGTTGCTCACTATCGCTCAGCTCTGGTGGAAGCTGCAATGCCTCTTCTGGAATCTCATTTATCACGTAGTTGAAGAAGAATGGAGAGATCGGACATCCGTGTCAGACGCCATTTGAAGTGAAAAATGCTGGGGGCAGTTGTCCACAGATACCTAATCAGAACTCACAGTGGCTGTACGGTGACTCACCCAGACTGATATGCTTCATTGGGATTCCGCTGTTAAGGAGACAACCCAAGAGAGCATTTCGGGCAACCAAATTAGTTTGTTCTAAGTTGAACTGTCAGAAATCTGCCTGTTCTCTTCTTTAGTTCTCTCTCTGTCTCAAAAGCCGCTGTATTATGAGACTCGTGAACATCCTGGATGCGATAGAGACAGTTAATATCTCAGTGGTTGTCGCATGATATCCTGGAACATTTTTTGAGAGTTTTAATGACTGTTGATATGCATCAAGAGACAGCCTCTCTTCACTCCTCCCATACCGAACCGAAGATTGTGGTCAGTTTAATGAGCCATCTTCTGACACCATCTATTGAAAAAGTTGAAGGTAAGAGATTCGGACCTGAAGTTCCATCGTTTTACTACTTTAAGCTCCGAGGAAGCTTCGACGGAGGATCGTCGCGAATCTCGTTGATAATCACAGTATCTCCTTAGTCCACAGCTGAATGAGCTAACCCAGACCAGTTGAACTATTCCTCACAGCGTTCAGCACATTTATCATGTCACCCCAAGGCATTATTTCAGCTTGTCGTCTAACTTGCGCGGTTTAGACGACCAGTGCAACCACGAAAACAGCACTCGACCTTTCCCTGTCAATTATGTGTTTTCCATCTGTTTTGCTCGCTCGACTAAATGAGCCTTACGGTCTTTCCATAAACTCCCCATAAGTTTGCGTTTTATTTCACGACAGCTTCTGTCGTATTCACCCAATGTTTGTTCATAGGTATTTTCTGGTCGGCCGTATCACCAATGCTCTTTTGGAATAGATTTATTTGAAGGAACGCGTTTTTGACAGCGTCTAAACTATTATGTTTTGAGGCATATGCAGATGTGACAAATGAGCCATTGTTCCTTATCTTTGTCGACCGACTCTGACTGAATTGCTAAACCCGACAGCAAACAGGTGACCGTTAACTACAATCACGTTGAGCAGGCTCTGTGCTATCCCACTCCAACTCTATTTTGTCAGCCTGCAATTTCGTTCATGTGGTATACGCACCAATAACGACTCATAGACTACCTCCGTTATTCTGGTAATCTGTATCGTGGAGAATTTGAACTGTAGCTTCTGATAAACTATTATTTCGTTCCGATATCGATTTATGAAAAACTGCATGCTTGTGTAGGTCTTTTCCGCAAGCACGATGTTTATTTCCAACCACCTTGTTATTACTGATGAGTAGTTGGGGATTTCGTTAAATTCAAGTTGAACATCGTTCAAGTTTGTTCATAGCCTTCGCATTCAGATAGACCTTTCAGCCAGCCTTTGGCGAAAAAAATCACTAGGTTCTAGTTTCGCCCTTGTTAGAGCTCGTCAGTAGTGGTGAGTGATGGCCCGATCCACTGCACCGTCTGAGCAGGCCGACTGGACGTCTTTGTTTCATGATACGATCACGTGCTAGCGTGACAAAACCTTCCGGTCATGCTCCAAAAGACAGCCTCGCAATCGATTACACACCAACTCTTTCTTGAAACTTTTTGCCCATAAGATTATGGTATCTACATTTGTGAACCACCTCGAGTGTACAGGATGGTGTTCTTCAACTATTAACCTGCCTGAAACTGAACGTTTCAATAGTGCACGGCCAAGAGCGCATGGTCTCGTTATGTTTGCACATTGGTGGTAAGCAAAGCTCTTTATCACAACATTTAGACGGGCCCACGTTAGCTCCTACGCAACATTATGATCGCCATACGTTAGTTGGATTCATTGTTTTTTCGTTTTGTTCACTTGCAAGTGGCTTACAACGATTTCCTTGATCACATTAATCCTGTTGTTTAAACGTAAAACGTGGAGTTTAGGTTCCTAGCTGTTCCTGCCCTTTTTTTCAAAGCAAGCAGTCTTAACCTGCGTTATTCCATGTGAACCAGGTACCCTCGTGAGACCAGCCTTCATAATGTAAGCGCGACAACCATTGACAGGGAAAAATCAGAGGCGGTTGGTGACCTATAATTTAATGAATGTTTTCGATAGGTTTCATTCATTTCCTTGCGTATGCGAACAGCGCCAATAAGATGACAAGATCTGATGATCACATTGCCTTTTCCTACATGAAACCCCTCAAAAAGGAACCTTTTCACAGGAGTGGTATGATCTACATCACTACCCTACGCATGGAATGAGAATCTTGGTGCTACACATCAAATCCACCGCCTCAGAGGAATGTTTAACGTCAGAACATGTCAATAATTAATCTAAACTCCTTGTTTGCTGTCGTCGACTATACTTTTTCCAATGATTTTCGTATCCGACTCCCCACCCCTTCGTTTATTTAATTGGCGTCCCCTAAGCTATGACCTCCGTTCTGCGGATGGTTACTTCGATATTTAAAGTTAGTTGTATATCGTATGACCTTAGCTAACGACCGATTTCAAAACAGATCTTCCCATATGATTACGTCATTCACAGACGAATACCGAACGGAGAAAGATACTGAGGCTGACTAGGTGATCTCAGAAAAGGATGAAAGGGATGCTAATGTTTTGACATGATGAAAATAACGGGAAAAATCTAGTGGTTTTACTTACGCAGCAGGCCAACAGTGCAATGTGAAATCATTTGTGAAATTAACAAGTAAACTGGAGCTGGGAAACAGGGAATGTGTTGTCTAACCCTAAGATCGATTCCTAACGTGTTGCGTGCGTGTGTTTTGAATCTTGGTTCCCGTTTTCTGCGAACGCAACCGTCTTCGCTACTTATGGAAACTGCTATTGCAGTCCATTAGTGTTTATTCAGAAGGGTTCATAGAATTACACAATGGCTGATTCTACCCCTCCATAAGATGCTGTCAGAAACAGCTGGTGTTCACCGGTGTTGTTCCTTCTGTTCGTATTCGTAAGCTATGAAATGAACGATTAAGTTGTTTGTTGGACTTCCATTCAACTAAGCTCTTAGCATGATGCACTATTGGTGTTCATTTGTTTAAGATCTGTTTGTCATCATTTGCAAACCGTGGGATGATATTGTGTACGTCTTTCCACACAGTAATACTGATGAATACAGTTGTATATTTTCCACTTCACGATGTCTCCATACCAAATTTCCGACCGTTGATGATAGGTTAAGATGACTCAGAAAGTTTCTGTGAAAACGCTGTGTTTCTCTAAAGTGATCCAATCTTAGAGGATCTACTGACACGTTCAGAGACAAAAGTGGGAAACGGAAACATCTTACCGGAGTCTCAACACACGAAGCTTACGCCGCAGACGTTTTAACGTGAGTTTGATTAGCATTACCGAAATACCATAGTACCGGAACGTACGTTAAGTCATATAGCGTAATAATCGTCACTCAACAGCTACTTTCTTTCATGTGATTATACTAGCGTTCTGTGAATGCGACTTTTAATGCGTTACTTTCTGGTAAGCTGCTCGTATCATGTTGGGTCCAGTGAGTATTTTCGTTTACACTGTGCTTGCATTATCCGTCTTACTTATACTTTTAACGTTGGACAAAAACGTACCCACTTGATCTCGTAAGCGACATGAGTACGTAAATATATGCTTCTGCTGGAGCATTTGGTCTGTTTATTATTCTCCTTATGGGGCAAAAAGTTGGAATGTTGGATGATAGAAATGTTCAGTTATACAATTGCGTGTGTCGTGATTCTATTATTCTAACGTGTTCGCTCCAGTCCTAAGTGGACTGTTTTTATGAATTCGATAATTTTCTCATTATAATTTCATATCAGTTCTTCTTTGATCCTTTGTTCTCTTTCTGGTCATCTATTTCCCCATTCTCAGCACGCTTCCCATTTGCCTTCCGGTGATCGTTGGCTTCCTCCGAAATCAAACCATTCCGACGGTATGTCAGCTACTTCCTTCATTTCGTTTCGTCTCCTCTTCTGATTTTCCCGCCGCAAAAATCGTTATTCATCTATGTCAACTTTTTTTTACCATTGCCTTTTCGTTTATAACATTTTTTTTATTGTTTACCCCCGAAAGGTTTGATTAACATGTAACGGTCCTCTGTTGAGTTCAATATACTAAATATGGTTGCGTTTCATCAGCCTATCTCTTACGTTGTTTGTTCACTATCTCTGTGTAGTTTTTTTTACTCTACACTCATCATCGAATTACCGTTAACTGTTAAACTGGTTACTGAAAATACACTCAGTATTTTTGGTTCTTGGTCGGTAATTTGCGAGTAGCTAATCGTCTGCACTGATCAGCCTTTTCACCGGCTGATCAGAACACGTTGCTGTGTAACCTCAGGACAACAGCGGATGTTTATGTCTGTCATCTGGCAGTTGCCTTCCTATCACATGCTGGTACTGTGCACGCATCTGCATGTGTGCCGGATGGGGTGGGGTCCGAAGGTTCTTGCAGCTGATACCACACAAAACTAGTTGATACGTGTTCCAGATCGCTAGGTCAATTAGCGTTCATATTCAAGCGTATGTGTGTTTATGTACGTGCGTGCTCAAACAGATATAGTGTTACTCATCATTACTGACGTCAACCTCTGTGCCTGTGAAAGCATATAATGCCTCTTTGAAATCCGTTCTGTTCATTTTCTCTTGCTGCTCTGCAGCGATCTCTCTTCGTGCGCATCTTTGTAAATTGTTCTTTCTCACACTTTCTGTGTTCAGCGTCGCTTCATTTGTTCTGTATTTGGCTACCTGACTATTACTCGATCAATTCACCTGGTAATCGTTGCTGGATTGTTGTCACGTCTGCTTTACCTGTTCAGGTTCTCTGCTACAGATGAGCCCCGTCTCTGCTTCAGCGGTTTCTGATGTAGGACCTGGAACCCACTTCGTTACCTCAACCACCTCCGTTACGAGACCCAATCCTTGTCATCAGTTCAGTGTGGCGGCACTGACAAAGGAGCTCGTAAAGCAGACCGTAGAGACATCAACCGTTGACCCCCCGCGTCGACCATCCACTGGAGTCTGTCCTTCGGTGCATTCTCCAACCAACCTGTTTTTTAATCAGTGTCAATTAACTCCACGGTCCTCCGCTGACTTGGACAGTTCGCAAGAGTTGGCGCGTCTTTCCAATTCATCTTCCATTGTTCGTACTACGTACGAAGGAATTCCGCTTTCAACACCGACAGCAGTCTGTAGCCATCACTCCACCGCTTCTGCGTCATATGTGTCTCATAATAACCTCAGTTGTCAACTATCTAATGGTATGCCTAGTTTGTGTCATCAGACACAGATGAAGTTAGATAGTCATCAATCTCGAGGTTGTCCGGGTAAACTACCTAGCACTGCATCTCAATCTGGCCTGCTGACCAATCGCTCGCCTTCCACTTCCTCGCCCAGCATTTCCAGTCCCGTTCAATCGAGGTGTCGACCGTCTTCAGCTACAAGTAAGGGTATTTCCTTGTCCAATATGTCCACGACCAAAGGCTCTAAAATCAGCTCTTCTGATCGCACCACCACCACCACCACCACACCGTCTGCTTCGGGTACCGATTTTCCAAATTCACGTATGCTACAACAACTGATGGGAATTGATGCGCACACTGCGGAACGACTATTCAATGACATACGTTTCACGGAACTATACTCTTTGACCATGGCCACGTTAGCTGGTGTGGAAGCCAAAAACAACACAAGCAGCTGTAAACCTGTTCTCTCTAACGGACTCACTGATGATAAGGTAGCCAACTCGGATGACTGGAAAACGCTTAGGTCCAATATGTAAGTTGGGTGTAGTCCTTTTTTCGTGTTCACCCTTTTCTTGTGCGGATTGACATTTTGGTCGGCTTTCCGTTAAAACTCAGTCAAGCGCGAATTATTACTCTTACCACCAGCTATGCAATTCACGAATTGGGTCATTACCGATATTGACTGCCATTGTGTTCATTTTTGACTGGCCTATTTATTGTGCATTGCACAATCATATTACTTTCACTACCTCGTTCACTCCTTACTAGGCTAATTTCTCACCTCACCAACAACGAAAGAAAACGTGTATTGTGAGATGTTATCACATCGTTTACTCTTTCCAGTCACAAACGTAAAACATTAGAATATATAGGAAATGCAGATGTCAACGACAGTGGAATCATTCAGCGACTAAGTTTTACATTAAGGAAGGAGTGTTATCAGTTCCAAGACAGACAAACTGCCTGAGTCAACAGTTTCTGCATACACACTTACAGGGCCAGACGGCATATATTGATTATCATTGCCTTGGAGAGCGGTGACGCAAAACATGTCATTTGTTGGGGTCAGCAACCTTGACCCGTTTCTGTTGTTACTGTTCCGGTGTCCTATGTACTGCACCGTTTTAGGTTCTTGACTAAAGAGAGTAAGCAAAGTGTAAACATTTTGTGATATGGTGCATTCATTCGTTATTGCTGAATCGTATAGAGGGACCTGATTATTTTCCCACTGCTTTTCATTGTGGACAAGATAGATTGATTGAACCATAGAGTAAATTTTGTTGTTTACCTGTTCTCACTTCTCTCACTCACCGTGAATCACGCAATTAGGCAACATAGACAACGTCAGTTCTTGGGTGTATAATTTTGCGAATAGCCTGAAAATAGAAATGACTGCGTGATTGTGATACCTATGATGATCACGCTTACTTGTGAAATTTTGGCCCGCCGTTACCATGGGTTAGAGCATCTTGGTAATGCCAGTTTTCATGTAACCTCAAGAGGAGTACCACAATAGTCGTCGAAACAGAATGTGAGATCTTCTGTGATATATGATGCTTACTTCACACGTCGCTTACTATACGTATAGCATACATCGTTTATTAGTCTCTCCCTCTCTCCAGTCTATTATTGTTTTGCCTACCATGACTGGTGGGGTTACCGCGCAGGATTTCCACCTAAGTTCTTATCTATAGTTTTGTTTCTTCGGTTTCTACTATTTGTTATATACCTATTCGCACGTGCATGTACACACCCAAACATATGCGCATTACATCTTGCTCATGGTGATTGATAACTCGTGCTGCACAGAATTTTCAGAATTACGAGATTACGATGTTTATTACATCCTGGTCTAAAATATTTTCACCAGTAGGTCATAGTCAACTTGTACATGCAATGTAACCTTCGAGTCACCGACCACTGGTCAATTCCGACACGCTTTAAAATCAGCAGTTCATTGCGCACGTGCTCCTCAGATGTTCATTTTTGTGTGGCTGAGTCGCGCCTGCACAGATTTTTTTGGACCCCGTTACATGTGTAATGACCTTTGTGCCTGTAGTTACGTCGTCGACGTCGTTCTCTACGACGTTTTAATGTCCAATTCAATCTCTCGAAGTAGTTCAGTGATGTCCACACTGAGTTGGATCCCATTATCACCCAATACACCATCACGTTGAAGTGAATACTATAGAGTTCGAGAGCTACTGGTGTATCTTAATTTGCGTTTAGTTTTGATAAACTACGTTTAGTTGATCCGTTTGAACTGGATTGCTAGTCACCTTTCTGTACACAGTTGTGGGATGATTGTTATTTCTAGTGACTTTTAGTTTTTGTTTCTTAATATGCATCCCTTAAACCCTACTTCGCGCCTGGTTTTAGCATTGTTTAGACTCATACATGAATTCCGCTAGAGTTGCTCATCACGTTCGGATTCGTCAGTCTTATTACTTGTAAAATATCGACAAAGTTTCTAATCCGAACGAGTTGGTTACGTTCGTCTCTTTCCGTAACGGATGTTGTGTGAGCCACGATTTACAGATGATACCTGACAACATCTATCGTCCTTATTTCAACTGATCTGTTTTTCACCATCATGTTCTTTCATGATGTGAATTTCGAAATGATGCAGTTCAGAAATTGTATGGCGGTATTCACTGGGGATGCTTCATTCCATTCCTCGTTCTTGAAACGCATATTTGTTATCCTATTCAATCTGTATATTTAAATGTCAATCTTCACCGAGCTAGATTAGTTTCGAAATATGCTACTGTTTCGTGTCTATTTTGGTTGATCTACCGTCTGGATTATTCCGCACGTGTTACAGCTACAAAAGAGGGGTGACTTAAAATTCTATGGGAACTCAAGAACTGTAGTCATTTGTGTGGGCTGCGCAAATGTTTTCAACCAAAACGACCCGTGTTTTTAAAATTGATTGCACACACCTGATGCTTTTATCAATTTGAACTGTAACCCAACTGATACTACTTATAACGAACTGTTCGCTTGGCTTCACTTTCTTACAGATGTTCATTCACTTCAGGACCCGGTTCAGTTCTGTCAAAATCTAACGTGAATTCCACTGGTAGCTGTGCGAACGGACACAGCAACAGTGGCTCGTGCAGTGTCGGTAATTTTTCTTCGTATTTGTCATGTGGTTCCCTTTTGCTATCATCACTCGTCTTGGTTACAATTAAATGTCTACAGTATGATTTTCGCGCATCTGTTTGTCAGAAGGGTTCATAGAATTACACAATGGCTGATTCTACCCCTCCATAAGATGCTGTCAGAAACAGCTGGTGTTCACCGGTGTTGTTCCTTCTGTTCGTATTCGTAAGCTATGAAATGAACGATTAAGTTGTTTGTTGGACTTCCATTCAACTAAGCTCTTAGCATGATGCACTATTGGTGTTCATTTGTTTAAGATCTGTTTGTCATCATTTGCAAACCGTGGGATGATATTGTGTACGTCTTTCCACACAGTAATACTGATGAATACAGTTGTATATTTTCCACTTCACGATGTCTCCATACCAAATTTCCGACCGTTGATGATAGGTTAAGATGACTCAGAAAGTTTCTGTGAAAACGCTGTGTTTCTCTAAAGTGATCCAATCTTAGAGGATCGTACTGGCACGTTAGGACAAAAAGTGGAAACGGAACCATCTTACCGGAGTCTCAACACTACAAGAGAGCTTACGCCAGCAGACCTTTTAACGGAGTTTGATTAGCATGCACCGGAATACCATGTGACCGGAACGTACTGGGTAATAGATCAGGATGTGACTCAGACAAGGCTACTTTCTTTCAGTGATTTATAACTAGCGTTCGCTGATGCGACTTTAATGCGTCTCTTTTGATAAGCTCTCGTACAGTGTTGGGATTCCAGTGCAGTATTTTCGTTTACACTGCCTGCTCTGGCTTTATCCGCTTGACTTGAATTACTCTGTTCAACGTTGGAACAAAACCACGGTACCCACTTGAGTCATCGTAACGTGACATTGAGTCACGTAAAAATGATGTTGGGGCATCATAAAGTGGAAAAGGTGTGGTTGATGATAGAAAATGTTCAGTTTATACAATTGTCGTGTGTCGTGATTCTTTATTCTAATCGTGTTCGCCTCCGTCCTAGAGTGGACTGTTGTTTATGAATTTCTGAGATATTTTTCTCATTATCAATTATCTTAGTTCATTACTTGCTTCCTTTGTTCTCTTTCTGGTCATCTATTTCCCCATTCTCAGCACGCTTCCCATTTGCCTTCCGGTGATCGTTGGCTTCCTCCGAAATCAAACCATTCCGACGGTATGTCAGCTACTTCCTTCATTTCGTTTCGTCTCCTCTTCTGATTTTCCCGCCGCAAAAATCGTTATTCATCTATGTCAACCTTTTTTTTACCATTGCCTTTTCGTTTATAACATTTTTTTTAATTGTTTACCCCCGAAAGGTTTGATTTACATGTAACGGTCCCCTGTTGAGTTCAATCATACTAATATGGTTGCGTTTCAATCAGCCTATCACTTACCTGTTTGTTTGTTCACTATCTCTGTGTAGTTTTTTTTTTACCCTACACTCATCATCGAATTACCGTTAACTGTTAAACTGGTTACTGAAAATACACTCAGTATTTTTGGTTCTTGGTCGGTAATTTGCGAGTAGCTAATCGTCTGCACTGATCAGCCTTTTCACCGGCTGATCAGAACACGTTGCTGTGTAACCTCAGGACAACAGCGGATGTTTATGTCTGTCATCTGGCAGTTGCCTTCCTATCACATGCTGGTACTGTGCACGCATCTGCATGTGTGCCGGATGGGGTGGGGTCCGAAGGTTCTTGCAGCTGATACCACACAAAACTAGTTGATACGTGTTCCAGATCGCTAGGTCAATTAGCGTTCATATTCAAGCGTATGTGTGTTTATGTACGTGCGTGCTCAAACAGATATAGTGTTACTCATCATTACTGACGTCAACCTCTGTGCCTGTGAAAGCATATAATGCCTCTTTGAAATCCGTTCTGTTCATTTTCTCTTGCTGCTCTGCAGCGATCTCTCTTCGTGCGCATCTTTGTAAATTGTTCTTTCTCACACTTTCTGTGTTCAGCGTCGCTTCATTTGTTCTGTATTTGGCTACCTGACTATTACTCGATCAATTCACCTGGTAATCGTTGCTGGATTGTTGTCACGTCTGCTTTACCTGTTCAGGTTCTCTGCTACAGATGAGCCCCGTCTCTGCTTCAGCGGTTTCTGATGTAGGACCTGGAACCCACTTCGTTACCTCAACCACCTCCGTTACGAGACCCAATCCTTGTCATCAGTTCAGTGTGGCGGCACTGACAAAGGAGCTCGTAAAGCAGACCGTAGAGACATCAACCGTTGACCCCCCGCGTCGACCATCCACTGGAGTCTGTCCTTCGGTGCATTCTCCAACCAACCTGTTTTTTAATCAGTGTCAATTAACTCCACGGTCCTCCGCTGACTTGGACAGTTCGCAAGAGTTGGCGCGTCTTTCCAATTCATCTTCCATTGTTCGTACTACGTACGAAGGAATTCCGCTTTCAACACCGACAGCAGTCTGTAGCCATCACTCCACCGCTTCTGCGTCATATGTGTCTCATAATAACCTCAGTTGTCAACTATCTAATGGTATGCCTAGTTTGTGTCATCAGACACAGATGAAGTTAGATAGTCATCAATCTCGAGGTTGTCCGGGTAAACTACCTAGCACTGCATCTCAATCTGGCCTGCTGACCAATCGCTCGCCTTCCACTTCCTCGCCCAGCATTTCCAGTCCCGTTCAATCGAGGTGTCGACCGTCTTCAGCTACAAGTAAGGGTATTTCCTTGTCCAATATGTCCACGACCAAAGGCTCTAAAATCAGCTCTTCTGATCGCACCACCACCACCACCACCACACCGTCTGCTTCGGGTACCGATTTTCCAAATTCACGTATGCTACAACAACTGATGGGAATTGATGCGCACACTGCGGAACGACTATTCAATGACATACGTTTCACGGAACTATACTCTTTGACCATGGCCACGTTAGCTGGTGTGGAAGCCAAAAACAACACAAGCAGCTGTAAACCTGTTCTCTCTAACGGACTCACTGATGATAAGGTAGCCAACTCGGATGACTGGAAAACGCTTAGGTCCAATATGTAAGTTGGGTGTAGTCCTTTTTTCGTGTTCACCCTTTTCTTGTGCGGATTGACATTTTGGTCGGCTTTCCGTTAAAACTCAGTCAAGCGCGAATTATTACTCTTACCACCAGCTATGCAATTCACGAATTGGGTCATTACCGATATTGACTGCCATTGTGTTCATTTTTGACTGGCCTATTTATTGTGCATTGCACAATCATATTACTTTCACTTCCTGGTTAATTTGGTCTCGACGATGCCTGTCCTAGAGCAGCACCGACCCGACACGAAGCTGAATAACCCCATCAAAATCATTTTTGTAAACGCAAAGTGTACAATAACTCAGCACGTCTAGTGTTGCTGAGCAATTCTCAACAAAAGGTCTATTTTAGACCTATATTCTGCTAGCCTGTTAAAAAGGACAAAAGCGACCACCGTGATTCCGCCTTGTTTATTATCGAAAGGTACGCTATTCATTCTTTCAATGGGTAGACTGAATTTCGACGGTGTTCGGATTTTAAATGTCTAACTCAATCAAAATTGACCAGTTCATACAGTCCTCTGTCAGCACGGTGTGCTGACAAGCCACATTTCAATCCGTGAGCCAGTGAATTAATGCTAGTCAGAGCACGCTGAGATGACAGAGCTGATCTGTGTGACCCAGGCAGATTACGTCCCCTGTTTTGGTTTAATCAGCCGCGCCCCAGCGCCCAATCATCAGACTCAATTAGGAAGTTCTCTCAAATGGTCCCTATTCTAATACGACACGGTGTGTCTTCACAAATTGGCGACCTAAATCACTCACTCGTCAGGGTGTCACCGGCTGCGTTGATACACTAGGTAGATCGCACACGCTCGTGCCTTATTCCTACGAGTTGTTTGATTCTGTTGGCACCGACAAAGTCAATGCGTGACTTTACTTAGCGTAGTGGACAGAGATATGTATGCTCTTGTTTGGTCAGTCCATAGTACCGAGGTATTCCGGTGGTTCATACGTTGTTGCAAACGTCGCTTTCGTTTTGTGAACCCAGTCTAATCACTATCATTTGTCGAACTTTGTTACCAATCGAGGATCCATCTTAACTGGTTCTCCTTTCTTTCGCAGATCGTGGTTCGCTGTCCACTGTGAACGCTTTGACGCGAACACAAAACTTACTCCACGCAGCCTACAGCGATCGGGAACTCATCAACCGAATTACTCAACTGGGCCACAACAACCACCATCAAACCCATAGTATCAACAACAGAAGTGGCCAACTTCCTGATAACGTCCCGGTTAATCCATTTCCAATGTTTCCATTGCCCACTGGTCTCCCTCCACCCCCACCATTGACTGCTGGTTGTCCATCTTCCGAGTGTGTATCTGACGCTTACGGCCCTGTGCGAGTTGCTCCAGCATCGCAACGTGACCCGCTTCATCGAGTACCACCCCCACCTCCACTATACACGGTGAATCAACAACCAGGTCATTCCCTCCCCAATATGGCTGCAGCTAACACTTTCGTGTCACCCCCTCCGCTCGCGGCGACGCCACAGATGTTGGGACCCCGTAATCGAAATCAATGGGAAAGCTATTTTAAAAGAACGGTAAGCTTCCGCATATTAAAAAACCAACGCCTTAGTTACAGTGTCACGTTACTTTTCGTTGCTTGACTACACTTGCATTCCTGCTTTGACAAATGTTTACCTAAGGAATGGATAAAGCCGCTTGCGAATATCACGGTTCAGTCTTCTGCAGTCTTTGTTGATCACTCATTTTCTTCCTAGTAAGTGTCCTCATCACAGACGGTTGATTTTCGTTTAGAACGATTTCCCCCTTTTATCGTCTATCCATCCTTTGCAATTGAAATTATTCCTCATTCGCTTCACTCAACTTCTTGATCTGTATATGATGAGGTGGCGTTCATCTCTATGACTTTTTATGCTGGTTTTTTGGAATTCCATATTTCAATTCACCAGATCGAAATATCCATTGAAGCTGTCCAACCCACGTTGATGTTTATCCTCAGATCCAAGTTTCGACCATCACGACAGAAGCTAAACTCGGACTGTGTGACATAATCACGTCAACAGCTTCACTGTCGAAAAATGCGAACGGTGCCTTGTCAATATTTGGCAACAGTCAGATTACGCACACGACTCAGATGCTGTGTCCGGTGTCATTACGGTTCGCGCAGCCTACCCCGATGTGCAAGCCTGGTGCGCATTCATGCAGTGCTGTGTTTCGATAGTCGTCTGTGTTTAAAAAATGGTCTGGGCTGAGATACGCGCTTGCATTCCCCAAACGTGCATGTCAGCCGCTCGACCGATCGATCAGCCGTGGAACGAGAAGTCTTGTCTGGATGC
>LOND01000245.1:165731-176224 GCA_014220965.1 Paragonimus kellicotti
ATCGGTCGACTCATACATGACGGAAATGTGAAGTAACCAACTTCTGTGAATAAAGTTTGCTCTTTTTGCTCCTGCAGAATCCGATCAAGCGGATCTACTGTTGAACACAGAAATGATTAGGAGTATAATGTAGTGCCGCTGTGTTTACTTGCCTTGACAATTTTCTCGTATAGTGACATTCTAGAGACTGAAACCATTATGACCTTGTAATAAATTACAAAATCGAGAGGCAACGTCAAGTGATTAGTTCACTATTCGTTTTATCTGGAAGTACAAAGATTTTTACCACTTCCCCTGTTTCTATTAATCTAATCGCTATTTACTTCAGCTATGTAGTTAGCACATAATCTTGAACGACAGCAAATCCCATGTGCTTAAGATGTTGTTAAGGTTTAGAATAGAAGAAGGGAGAATGTAGCAGAGTCAAGAAACTGTCTCTAAGCTGCTTCCTGAACTCGATTTACCCAAACTATGAATTGTCAGGAAACGAACTCCAACAATGATGAATATTTTTTGGGGGGAGCGAGAACTTCGGGAGGAGTTTACTTGTCGGGATTTTGGATATGCCGAGAATTTGGTACATATTTGAAACTGGCTAATTGTTTTTTTTTTTGCGTTAACTGCCGAAGTGGTGTGACCTGTTAGTCGTTCATTCCTCCTTTGATTAGGCACACCGTTTCGGTGACGCAAATGTTTCTGCGTTTTGCCAGCGAAAGTGGCCAATCGTCTGCAGCTAAATTTATAATTGCAACCTGATTAGATCAACAGTTTCACAAGGTCTGTAGCCGCAGGAGCTGGAATCCCATTTGTGGTGCAACCACACTTGCGTACTAAGCGCATTAAGGCATCTAGCCAATTAGTAGTATCGACGCCATCCCCTTTGAATATCAACTATGAGGTAAGTTTCAGTTTCAGCACACTGAGCGGTATTTCTCTGAAGGTAAGATGTTGAGTTCTATGAAGTAAAGTTCTCATTACAGTCACTCTGTCTGAATATGACAAAAGTGTTGAACTGCTGGCAATTGCCAGTCTTGTGACAGATTAAGTTCTATACCAAACCATCCTTGCTGGGGGCAATTTTCTGTACAAGTAACGCGATGCGTTCTTTTTTCCCTTCATAACTAAATTTGTGAAATATGACGTGAACCATACATGTTCTTCCATGTTTTTTTCCTATCATCAGTATGTATTTTAACTATCATCAGTATGATGTCATACGTCGGTATGTAACTGTTGTCCGAGATATGACACAAAGTCGTCAGCCATACTTCGTTCCACTGGGTCAGCTGTGATTGCGTCATCACGTTATCTATATTCCTCCTTCATAAAATAATACGATATTTTGAAGGTGCTAAACGTGGCGTCAGGAGAGAGCGGGATCATCCGCGTGGTTTTACTGTAGACAGGTTCATCATGGTTTTCTGCACAGTCAGTCGTTCAGACCACAATGTTTTGTCCATCACTGACGACATCACATCACAGCTCCCGCACGTGCTGAACTGTCACACAACCATGGAGAAAAGAAATTAACCATAGTTAGAAAGCAAAGGAAAGGGGTTGAATGGGACTCTATTGCTGGCACTCCTGTCTAACTCCGAACATTCATTATCAGGATACTCACATCTTGCAGACAAATAACTAAGCTGCAGGCTAGAACAAGACGTCATCAACAAGACGGTCTATTTATAGCTTACACTTCCCCGTCCCACCAGTTGTTGAAATTACGCCACACAGCCAAGCCAATCAACGACATTCGCGACAATGAGTAGGTCTGGTCACCAGCTCAACCAACTTTTTCATCCACCGACTGTGTAAGCCACGAGGCGTGCACTTATGACAGTTCACTCTAAGTGAAACATGGATCTTGAGCAAAGCATATCAACACAATCATCCAGAAAATATTGAGCGACCTCATCGCTTTGTCTCCCCGCCTACTGTTCCTCAGTTTGGATATGTAAGCACATTTTCAGTTACAGAAATGATAGGGCAATCCGTAAATTTCAGTGTTTACTATTCACTATAGTTGAGTGTTCTTGCACTAAATGGTTCCTGTTGTCCTGAAAAACGAGCAGTTGTAACGGGTTCTATAGAACCCGTTACAACTGCTCGTTTTTCATTTTTCCCAAACGTGTGCTGATCGACAGGTCATCAGTAAGTGAGTTTGAAACCACACCAATGACTAGCTGAAAAATCTTTAAAAAAATCTGGTTAGATAATGTCTGCTATATCTTGTTCATTTTCATTTTGAGCTTATCGTACATACAGTAAAGGGGATCTAGTCCAGAGTTGTGTCATTTTTTTTTTCAGAATTCCACCAAACATTTGCCCTTATTTAACAGTAAAAGACGAGTATGTGACACAGCGGAATGGGTTAACGTGCTTACAAGTTTGTTCACTAGAGTGACTGAAATAAACATCAGTTTGTTAGGCCACGCGAAGAAGGCTGATTATAGAAGAATAGGCACATGTAGAAAACAGATATCGGCTGCAGCCTAGTAGCATATAAACACAACTTGTGCCGTAGTGCGTGCCTCGACTGAACCAGTCATTGCGATAAGAACCTACACTGTGTTATGCTCTCACTACTTCGTGCAGCCGCACGATAAGTTAATATCTCGCATTTTTATCACTAGCCGATTGCGTCTTACTTGTGACTGTTTTCAACCAACTTATCAAGTCTTATCGTTGCTACCGTCTACGCACTATTGCGGCTTTACTGCTATACTGAATATCTACCCTCAGTCGTATAACAGTGTTCTCGAGGTTTGTATATTTAGACACTCCACGGTAAGGACCGCCAGATTCCTTGTGTGTAACGATCGGAAGCTGCGTCTGTGGGGAGACAGACGATCACGCTGCTTTATAAATAATCAGCGAATTTAGTACCGATAAAGCGTAATGACCCAAATACGCTGTCCACTTCGTTGAAATACCATTCAAGTTGTAAAGTCATAAATGAAACAAAGTGTCATGTAAACAGTTTTCAATATGAGGCGGTAAGTTAGTTGAAGCGAGTTACGAAAGGTCATTCGAATGGGTATCAGTTAACTGAGTTCACAACCGGTTGCACATGCATATTACTCTTCAAAAGAGTTTATCACCATTAAGCCAAGCATCGGTGTCATTCCATGTTTGATTCGCGGGGTGAATAATTTCGGTTGGCTGGCCGTCAGTCATTAACCTCAAATCTACGTGAACAGTGACGCGTAGAATGTTTGTGGCATTCATTTAATTGTAAACGCACCAAATTCACGAATACCTAGGACTATTTTTATAATAGGTCATTTGGTTAACCTCACCATTTCCTTCAGCATATAGCTGTGTCATCAGCACCCATTTGCTGCTTTTCAACGAAGGGATACATTTGAAGACCTACACACACTTTCTAAATGCATATAGGTTACCATGGATCTGATAGCGTCATGTTTGCCTGACCCTCTGTCTCCTGTCTCTTTGTTTACTATTACTACACGTACAATATAAGCAGTTCTTCTCCTTTCAGTGATCGTCTTCTTTAGAGGACACTTAAGGCTGTCGCCTCACGAATAGTGATGATTTCCTCTCTAGCAGTATTATTCGACTTTTTATTTATAAAGTTTATGAGAACCGATGGGGGATGGAAAATGAATAAACTAATCAGCCAGATATGTGCAGCGTATCCACAAAATGTTGGACCAGTGACAACGAGACTATAATAATTATCGGGTCATTCTAAATGGTTTAATCAAGTTTCATTGACTGCATTGGGTTACACACCATTATTGTCAGCTACCGCGACTATTTAATCCGTAAATGAAGTTAATACAGCCCATCGATACTGTTAAGTAACTACCCGTTTGGTCTGAACGAACGCTTTTCATTGGCGTTTACGTCTTTTTTCCATTTTCGATAGTTAGTCTGTGAATCCCATTAGTCTTCATACAACCAGATAATTTCACTGTCGATATCCCATATCTTTTTAAAATAATAAATTTTCTTTCCTCCTTCAATGTCTGTTTGCTTGCTACGATATGACCTGCGTATAGAGAAGTTTAGAGAGCTGGGGTTCAACCTGAACAGTCGTAGGATCTGTGTTGCATCCGTATCTGGTATTGATGCAACTTACAATAATTAAGCAGTAAATGAATAGATAGCTGTGTTCAGTCCTGTCACTAACCACATTCACGCTATGCGTCTCCATTAATGGTGTGAGACGTGCTAAGGACTGATCCGAGGCTCGGGTCAGAACAAACAGAATGGCTAGTTGACTTGTTCCGATATATTTAGTTCATGTGCATCATTGTTATGTACCTATCCTTGGACTGATTTGCACTTTTTGTTTGCACATGGTTCCATGCAGCCCAAACTGAAACTGAGTCGAAAATAGCAGCGTCTTGAATAAACTTGGGACACAACAGTAAAGCTGTGACGATGATGGTAATTGTAAGGGTAATAGAAGTGATCTTTCAATACCGCGGGTTCTCTGTAAAATGTTGTTTGTTACAAACGTGGTCGCATAGCAGCCTGATTTCTATAAGGGATGGCTGCATTAAGGGAAGCACTACATATTCTATTTGCTTCGTGTGTACTATTGATGAGATTAAATGAGAGGTTGACATTTTATGATATACACCTCTCAAACGTATCGACGAATAATCAGCGCGATGTTCTATATTGCGTAGGTTACTTTTGTACTAAAACCCATCGCCAGATTTCTTTGGAGTTCAGCTTCTAGTGCATTGGATTGCATAAAACTATGGGTGGATCTGTATAGAAACTATGTTTCATTCACGTATTTGCATTCTTCCGGACTGTGTACAGCACGTCTCAACACGAGATATATGTGATATATCTAGTTAAATGATCAAACAGCCCTGTTCAAGATAAGGATGATACACGTAAATAGCCAGATTTGAAAAACAGGTTGCTTACTAATTCTCTACTATCTGATTTGCTTCGGACATCAGCTGTTAACGAGCTTTCAATTACAAACTATTTGATCAATTTCAGTGTTTTTTTTTTGCTGACCATCCAGAACAGCACAACAAACTAAGGGTGAAAGGTGTACGTAACTAGGAAGCTGTGTTACGTGCAGTTCCATAATCTCAATCGGAACGAAACTTGAAAACAGTGACAGCATAATTAACCTGCATCTAGGCCCAAACAAAATTCGGTGGTAAATCGTGTGATTTCAATTTGTCCAGAAAATCTCAAAAGTATATGATAATATGTATCGTACGTATGCGTACAATAAATTACCCGAAAAAGTAGATTCGATCGATCGTTCGTTTGTAGCCCATTCGTTTGGACATCAAGGCTAGAGTGTGCTCAGCGAACCGGAATGTTATCTCACTCGGTTTGCCCAACAACGAAGTGTATTGCAGTTTATGTGCGGTAAACTGACGATACAACGCCTGCAGACATGCCAAAAACGCTCCATGTCCGAACCGGGGCAGTGCTGCCTGATCCATGTAGACCAAGTCCATGTTACACGCGATTATTGGTATGTGTTCCTCCGGGATTGTTTGAGGCACGTGATCCGGATTACCGTTGGTCATCAATAAATCGATCAACAATTGCAGATGTGACTCCCAGCGAGTCGGTTCACCAAGCAGAATGATCACTGAAGCGGTTTGGATCGTCGAGCAGTTTTAATAGCAACGTTGTCAGAACCGAAAAAAACAAGTTAACATTTTAAAACGCTGGTCACATTCAAAATTTATTTCTTCGGTGAACCCAGCGCTCTTCTCATATTTAGCAAACTGTGAATTCCATACCCTGACATTACTCCACTCCTCACTTGTCAGCCCAAGGTCACAATATAAGTTTGTGTAGTTAATCGATCCTGACAACCTTTAGGAACAACGTAGTGAACAACGTCTTCTTTGTACTATTGTTAATTCTGTGTCAGTAAACGATTGAACAGTGTCATTCAATAGTACCTCAGATGATAACCTTCGATTTATGTACTGGAAGAAATTGCACGTTGATGATCACTTAAGTGTATAGGCAACGTACGCATGACGACCGAGGACTGTGAGCGAAACGCGTATTGCGGCAGGTGCGATAGAGGACAACACCTAAGCGAATTTTCTAATTTGCAGTGTACGTCTTAGGCTATCGGATGAGACCACTATTAACATGATAATCTTGAAGAGGTTGATCTACACAGATGCCCGAAAATTCAGTTAGCGACATCTACGTTGCCATGGCTCCAAGTGTGCCGTTCACGAGGGCACTAGCAACGTCAAGTGTCACTGACAGGTGATTTTATAACTCTGCGACCAGTACGGCCACAAATGTGCTGGTAGTCTTGAGCTGGTAGAACATGTATGCACCCACAGAGAATTGTTGCTGTAGGAAGGGCGAATGCACTGAATGAAGTTGAGTCAATTTGAGTATATATTACTCATTGGTACAAACCAGCAATCCGCGATGGTTTGGCAAAACACTTCCATATTTTTCAAGAATTTAGGTCATGATGACCCTAATACCTTTCATGTTAACTAGATTTTTTGGTATTCTTTTTCCAGGTGGTGCTTTTCTTGCTTTATATTACTAGCACTTTCACTGTACCCCTTTCCATGACTTTTGCCTTGACATCCGTTTCCCTTCATCTTGTGTTTCTTTCACCTTACCGAAGAGTATCAAGGGATTCTTCTGATGTATACCGAACACCAGTGTTATGTATGTATTCACACTAGCTCCTCAGTCGGCCTCTATTAAAAGGCGGCACTAGACTCCAGTTTGCCATTTGACAGAACTCGTCAGTAGTGCGTATCTTTACTAGAAACGGGATATGAACCCTGACCCATATTCTGATAATGTTACCCTGCTGACTGTTATGCCACTGACCTCACACTAAGTCCTACTGACTTATTATACCTATACTGTCGGCCACGTTCACTTGTGAGTTTTACCCACGTTGTCCGACTGTCAGCCATCTTAGGTTAAACGGTTTTCTGTCGTTGGTTCCTAGAATTAAGAATCCGACCTTCATTTTGATCTACCTTTCAGCAAACCGATTGTGAGCAGTAGTGCTAGGCAGAGACCTCCAGTCACAAGTCTGTCGGTTTGATCGCTTCAGGATGTGGGATTGGAGCCACTAAGTGTCCAGCGGAACCGGTCCATAAAGATTCACGATCGCATGTGTAATTTATACTAGATGACTGTGACAGGTCAATCTGGAAATTAATACCGTCAACTATGTTTGCATGCACCGCAACTCCTCAGAATCTCACCCAGCCACTTATCAACTGGGAATAGGCTAGTTAACTTCGTTCACTTCCTGTACCAGACGGATCCATGTCCTGTCATTCCCTACAAGCCGATCAGTCCCTGTGTCTTTATTAGCATACGCACGCATACGTTAACCATGTACTCTCTTTCGTCGTTGGGGTCAATAGAAATCTCTCGGGACAATTTAAATGGACATCAGGATAGGCGAACATGACATCAATAGATTTTACGCTAGGATAGGGATAATGTGATCAAATAAAGCACATTTTTACCGGTAAACATTTGTGTTTCTTTAGGGGTATCCATCTATATTAACCGTACTGTGACTATTCAAACCCTACTGTTCGGCAAATCATGTGTTCAACATTCTCTATGCTAAAGAACTTTGATACTGGTCGAAACGAATAATAGGTGTTTAATCAGTGGAAATAGCGATATCCTTATTACACCTACACAAATTCTGAAAACGCCACGAACGCTGAGTCAGAACAAGCGTTGTGCGCCGATACCAGTTCAAACTACTTCCCTATTATCATCTAAATCTCCGGTTCTCATTCAAAACTTCTCTGTATGAACATAATATAAATAGATGACGGTGGCAATTCTCTTATACAATTCGCTCACTTTCAATTCGATCCAAAGGCCTTGGTTTAGGAGTGACTTTGATCTGAAACAATGAGAAAAGAAATTTTTCACATTCTATACAAAATCAACACAAAGTGTAAGTTCAGGCACGCTAGGCCATCCAACGGTTTTTACTCATGATAATCTTCCAGTGTTCGGTTAGCAGTGGTTCACCACCTACAGTAAGCTGTTTTGCTTGTGGTACTCGTACAGCAATGGGAGTGCATGTAGACACCTTCTTACAGTCCAGACTCATAAACCTGTGGTGTCTGACCCAATTAATGTACTAACCTGTGAGGGTGTAGTGACGGTTCATTATCAACGTTTGCTACACTTTTTTCTGTTTTGAGCAAGTTTTTCTTAACATCAACTGACACACCGGTAGTCACTAATAGGGATACATTGAGAATTTTGTCTCCTGACTGCTCCGTTCAGGAACGGTACCTTGTTTGAAGACGAATGTCAAAATATTCTGGCTGACAACAGGTTACATTGGCTTTGCATTCACTTCTACCGACTGTCCGACCTGAATAATGATCGGAATTTCTCACCAATATTTTTACTGAGCCACGGCTGCATAATTCAGACGGTATATCCGATCGTGTAGATGATGGTCTGAATGACTGTGACCTCTTGACCTATCCGCCAAGCATACATAGTTCTGCATTCTGTAGGACAGCTGTTGTAAGTCTTCACGAGGCCTCGCCTTATACAAAAGGATGCACGTAAATCCATGCCGACCAAAAGCGCATGCCAATTAGGTCGTTTTATTGTATTTGGTGGATCATAAGGGCTCTAGGTAGAGATATCAGATTGTCTCAGGCAATCGCAATTGACAGGCACATAGCCTACCGCTGGGATTGATCTCTGTAGAATACATGTAACACCGCATCTAAAAATTTATTGATCATCAGACAAATCACAGCGCTGATCAAATGATCATGAAACCAATTAAATCAATTAGGTCATGAGGAGAGGAATATACTTCAGTCTCCATGGAAGATCGTTGAAACTTAAGCTGTTCTCCAAAAGTTTACCTCCGACTGGAACATGGTTGATAGTGGATTTTGAAGACAATCAATTTTTTCTTACCGCTCAACCGTTTTCATTAATCACGAGGACGTACAGTTCGGGACACGTTATTCCAATTCAAATACATTACTTCGAAATCTCAGTACACCATTCAGGCACAGATTTGATCAACCTTCCGTCCTTTGGGACATATCTGATGTTTCAGGTTAAAAACATGCGGTCACAGTATCACTGAACTAACTGTTGTATCGTTTTGTAGGTCCACTGTAGACGGGCATCAGGTAGAGCGGAAAACTGACGATGCGTTGTACAAATTAAAGCACTGGATTGTCGACACATTAATGCATCAATAATTCATATGTAGGCAAAGCCACTCTACAGGCACTGTAGGTGGGTAATTTAAATGCGAATCTTACAACGTGACCAGATTGGTTTTAAGATGCGTTACACTTAATCGCCATGAATGTTAGTCGTCTTTCTCCCTACTGACTCACCACTACTCTAGTGGGCCTTTGCATTTCACGCAGTGAATATGAAATGACATCATAACCATTGCCTTGCTGTGGATCCTGAATATATTAATATTTCGGAAATCAAGCGGTGTCTTGAGTTATTCGCTCAAAACTTACTGACAGCTGAATACTTCAGTTTTCCACTGCATATGACCCACTTTCATGGTTGGCTAATGAAACGGCGAGTCTGTCGGCCCATCGTAACATGACGGCGTGAAATAGGACGTGATCATGTGATAGACGAACGGATTTAGTGACATCCAACGATATCCAACCAATTTCAAAAGATTTGGAAGTTGGGTTCCTTCTTAACATTTCAGTTGAGACTACGAAGTTTCTTCGGACAAATGAGCCAGCTTTAAGTGAACTTGCGGTTACAACGTCATAGGTTTATAATGGTTGTTCTTAGGACCGATCAAATGATCTGTGTCGGCGGTTGGATGCTTTGGTTACCCAAGGGACCGAACAATTTCTTTCTGAAACTAAGGAATTTTACTTCCCTTCTCTCTCAAAATCGGATTCAGGTTGAGCCCATCGAAGTGGACCCACGGTTTTATCTTCACATGTCCCTGTCCAGTTGAAACAAATAAGTCGAACGTAATCTTGTTCTTTTTCTTCAGACCTAGTAGGTTGGAATTACAAACTAAGTTATCGACTCAGTCTGTCTATCCCAAGAGCACCCAGCTTTGTAACTTACTCACCTGATTTGAGAAAGCTTCTCATTCAGAGGCGAAGTTACCAACTGATTACAATTTGTCCTTAAATCATGGACACCAAATCGGTTTCCAGCATATTCTAATTTTGCCTAACTGTAAACGAAGCATGTAGAAAATCACATACTCAGTGTTCGACAGGGTTGCCTTGCAAAGAAAGGACTGAGTGGAGGCCACCATCAATTGGCAATTACGCTCTAATTTCGAAGGAGTGAACGTTCTGCTAACGCTGTGAAAAATGTGTCAACGTGGTGTTCTCAATGTGAGCGACAAAACCAGCCAATAGTCATCAGTCCACTAGCTTCATCCGTCAGCGATCGTGTTATAGTTAGTGCAGGTTTCGACCAGTTATTTCTATAACTGAGCGAACCATTAAGATCGTGACTAGCGTGTG
>LOND01000245.1:197224-207441 GCA_014220965.1 Paragonimus kellicotti
CAGACAAGTTCTAATGAAATCTTCCCGAATGACTTAGCTGATAAAATCTTACCGTACCCTGGTATTATGTTCTTGTCACTGGTTCAAGTCCAATCACCGTACATGTGATTCACAATTAGCCATCTTGAAAATGTTTATATGTAATTTACTTCTTTTTTTACTCCTCGTACTTTTAATACCACTCACCACCAAGTTAAGTGCACATAAGCTTCACAAACATCATTTAACTTGTAAAACTCCAGTGATTCTCGGTAATCCACTGGAGCAATGAAAATCAGCGAGGTGTTCACGTGTGCAAATTATACGACAGTTATTATTTTCATACGTTTTCAGATTCATCGAATGGAAAGTGTTCAGTAACTAGTTGAAACTGTCACCCCTACTACGCCCGTTATAATTCGTGCAAACTACATTTTATGGAATGAAATAAGCCTCATTATGAGTGCAGTGTAACTGCCACGTTTCGGAGCGGATTAACCATACAAAGCGTAGTGACTGATCAGACGAGGATACAAACGAATCGTGATCTACCGATACATAAGTTTGTGAACAAAAGGATTCGGAAGGGTCTAATATGAGATCGATAGGTTCATGATTGGCATGAACGTTTCATATGAGTGACAGCCGCAGACATATTCCTGTTTCAAATAAAACTTGTGTGTACCTGTTGAAAAGTACACGCCGAAGCCATTTTCTGTCCTCTGTTAAATAGCACAGCTGGATATACAAAATGACGGCATTAATTCAACGAGCTGTTTTGGTTAATGCCGCAATTACTGTGTGAAATGTTCACAAATCCATCGATGAATAACCTAAAACACTGGTTCTTAATGTCACTTTCATTTTTCTGGTCCATAAAATTTAGTCGTTAAGTTTAAAATTTATCATCAGCCAACATGCTCTGTGCAATGAAGTGTAACAATAACCGTCCTCTTTCTGATCTATGATTTCTGATCTATCATTTTTTTAGCCCAACTTTGGTCTGTTGTTCGACATTGACGGTGTACTCGGACGAGGTTCGAAACCGCTTCCTAACGCTCAAGAAGCATTCAAATTGCTCTGCAACCCAGAAGGAACAGAACTGCGAGTACCGGTTGCGTTTGTCACCAATGCATGCAGTTACGGTCAGGCGAAGGCGGAGAGATTATCCAAGTGGTTCAATGTGGAGGTTTGTTAATTTTGTGTCTAGAAGTTAAGGATTCCACTGTAAACTGTAAAATGTTTTGACCAGGTCCAATCCATTTGAGACATTTTTGAGTTGGTTTAAGTTCTGAGTGTAGAATCAGTTACTGTATTTAACAGGTGGTTGTAGAGTCTGTACTTGAAACAACTATCCAACACGAGCTTAACTCGTAGGCGACTGTGGCTAAGTGCTTAGATGTTACGATGAAGCATGGTATGCAATCATCGGAGTGTGAATATATAAACGGGCTGTGAATAAGGAAGACTGGGTAACTGAATAATTCCCCGAATTAACGACTGGTGGCTCGTTGCGGTAGTTTCATTCCAATCCATGCGAACTACAGCATTCGGAATGAAGAGTACAGAAGAGATACAACATGTCGGCTGCCTTGACCCTCAGAGAACGTGTTCATTTGGCCTACGAATTGCCAAACAAATGTTGTTTCCAAGCCAACGTAAACACTGGAAAACATATGCATTTTATTTTTGTTTTCTTTGTACAAACCTGTAAAAATTTGAGTTACCTTTGTATCATATGTGTTATGTTTATTGTGTCTTCAGGTTTAATCTCCGAATTTACAACATGGACATGGTGATAGGTCCAATGGGCCATTGTCACTTTATTAATAAATGTGACGAAATCGTTTTTTGAGGAAAAAAAATAACCACGTTTCGTCCTGGTTATCTGACCATAATTATCTCTTTAACTCCAAGTATACTGAGAGAATATTGTACTTAAAAAAACAGCCGAAACTAATTTGTTTTTGTCAACCTGCTCTACGTTTGTAGTTGACGGTCAACTGTTAAAAGGAGTGTCTTCTTTCTTCTATGCAAGAGTTGCCAGAACGTCTGGTTTTTCCCACACTCTTATTGGTTGAGTCGGACGACAGTTTTATTGGACGTCATCTGTCTTTTGGGGGGTGTCTATTACATAAATTTATGATTCTGGTTCATCCTATCCGCTCAGTAGTAAATTATACAGCACATCTATACCTTTCCAAGATGATCTAGCAAACACTACATCGTGTTTCGATGACGCCTAAATCCACTATCGATGTACAGTTACTTCTTATTGCACAGTAGATGATCTGATGATCGTTTGACCATGTGTATGACCTCGACGAAGCATTCAGCATGTTGTTAGGCCACGATCCATACGTTAACTTGCCGGTATTCAGCCAGACGATATTAAAGAAGACTTGCTGTCTGCACAAAAGGCGTAATACATGTGCCATTTTTGACTGACTTAAATCAACTCTGTCTTTTGAAAAAACATAGTCTGAATGGAATAAACAAGACTAATCAGATTAACGCCCACATCAGTCGCAGACATGATTGGTGTGAAATCTCAAGCGCTAAATCGTAACTGAAACGTACACATCAATCTGGATCAAGTGAGTCATGTTCGCGGTTAAACTTACAGTAAGCAAGAAAGTGACAATCATTTGCGCTTAAACATGCAGAACTGACCACCAGAGGTTGATCAATAAAACATCAAACAACTTCAGAATCGCAGAGTTGTCTGCATTCATCCGGGAGTATGATGAGATGGTATGAAATAACTTCACATATTAATTATTGCCAAATGTCTGAGACCATTTTCACTGTTGCCTACATTTTAACCACTAATGTTCCTAATATTTAAGGTGTGTGATTTATGAAGGATAATAAAATATTTGCTTCTCACTATACGGAACCTCCAAGATTAAATGATAGGTTATCGGCATGACTTCCAAGATTGAATGACTGGCAAGTTGATGGTACAGGGAACTTCAAGTGAGTAAAGCTGGCGATTTGCGAAAGTTGTCCTATTTGTCGTCAAGCCGTGGAGCTCTCTCTATCCGCCATGTTAGGGATTGGTTGTCCACACTTTCATGTTAATCTGTTTCATTGTTCAGCTTCCTAGGTTTCAAGCCCGTTGACTTCACAGGTTCCAACATGTAGTAGACTAGTCGCTCGAAAAATCACACCGCAGATACTCATTAGCGCTCTTCTTTTAAAAACGTGAAAGATGTCGCTGTGTCGGCGTGTCAGTAGAAAAGCGTCGACGGAATTGGCAATCTACTAAGTCACATAACCGATCTAGCCGAAGAAATGCCCTAGAATCCACGCAAATACTAGAGTCATACCCTGAAAGTTAGTTTGTCAAATTCTTTTGCACAACAATAGACTGTAGTATGTCTTACAAGATCCGAGTTAACACGGTATATCATTTTTTTGGTCTCTGATGACTTTCTCTACCCTACGTCATCCGGTAGTGCGCAATCTGCATTTCACAAAACTTGTGTTGGTGCCCCAACTCACCTACCAGAAATGCTCCAATCAGTAAGCAGAGATGCTTCCCGCGCTGATTGAGAATCGATACTTTTAATTCAGCAAAGGTGAGTCAGGCTCATTTGCTGTCGAGTAAACCGTTCGTTTGCCTGCGTCCCTAAGTGTGGTTTTCAATAGCCCTGAAGTATATTGTGCAAGCGGTGATGACATTTGAATGACATTCTTTTATCCCACCCCTAGGAGTAACCTAGTTGATGCGCATCTTCTTGTGCATAGAAAGGAGAGTAAAGTTGTTAAGCTGGGAGCTCAGTTTTCAGTTCTCATCGTGCTGACTCTCATCAGACGACTTAGTTTTATTCATTTGGGTCGCCTGCATTAATCTTCTCAAGTGAAACGAACATTTAGTGTTCGGTGTCGTCACTTTGATGCCAATCAGGCCAACGTTCCTCGCTGAACAAAACATTATGTTCCCCATGGAATTCGCTAACCAGTTGTTCGACTATGAGCGTCGTGCCGATGGCTTATCACCTGTTCAAAGAGTACAACATAAGTATTCTCTCCAATTCAGTGTATCTAGTATACGTCTGAACATTAGTTATTTTGGAAGCTCTTGGTAACTCTTCATTGAGCGTTTTCTTGCTTGCTGTTTCAGTGCTTAAAGTGTAAAACCTTCATGCATATATTTTTAACGTTTTATCGAACAACTGAATAAAAAGTATTTTGTTTCCTGGCCAGCTGAATCGAATACATCCCTTAGTTTTAGTGAAAATAAATTTAAAACATTGCTACTTTAATTCGCTTCATATTCACACATACACATTGTTAGTTATTCATACTTTCTCGACAACTTTAATGTAAGTTTGTCATCATTACTGAGAAAGAGAGAGAGAGAGAGAGTAAAATAGTTTCAACAAGAGTTCGTCTTCACCTCCTAAAACAGCACAGTTGAACCTTGAAATAAATTGCCTCATTTGAATCGACTACATTTGTACAACTGTAATCAGAATACAACAATATTATAAGACACGAGAATCAAAGGTCACATATAGATGGCTGACTGATACGTAAAATGATAGGGTTTTACTTGGGTTAGTCTGGATGTTGGCATTCAAACTCTGTAGTTATCGAGTTACTTATTGGAACCGAACGAGCACATGTTTAGCGAAAATTAATTCAATAAAATAAGGTGATTAGTGTCCAATTTGCACGTTTCTAGTCACTTTCGCGCTCGCGTTTACGAGGTGGAATTCCAGTCCACAGCGCAACGAGGTTTCTGTTTAAACGTTCTGTACACTATAACATGGTTTCGTGCGTTTAGCTGACGGTATCTCACATGGATTTTCGTTTGCTATTCCTTGCTCGTTGGCTTGATTTCGTTGAGTGATGACCCATTCAGTCATTTGTGTTTTCCACAATTCATCCGCGGTAGGCTTGATTATACCTCACCACGACGTCAAGATGTTCCACTGAGTAGCAGAATACTTACGTCGCCGACTTGGTCATTCATAACATAATTATACATTTGACGTGTGGTATGGATTTTCTTTAGTTTTTTGGTTATTTACTCACATGTTACTATTTAACGGTATGCTGCAGCTAACGGAAATGCAGCAACATATTGTGCGGTGCTTCATAGTACTGTCGGATAATCTATCACTCGATATTAGTGAGTTGATTCTCTGTGTATAGTGGTTTCATAGTTCCATCATCTGAATCAATCAGTACACTAAACTTTTCAATGTGCCGAACTGTCTTTTTCAGATCGTTTCAAGTGTAACGGTAATGTCTGGGACAGTAACAACCGTGTGATATTTAGTCATGTAACGCTTAACTAAAACAAGTGCGAGATAATAATTAGGCTTCGCTTTTAATCAATTACTTCCCTAACTTCATCTGTGATTTACGTCAGATTACATTAACAGCAGTGTTTATTGGTATAAAAAAATGATGGAATGCATTTTACAGTTAACAAAACTTTCATTAATAGCTGGGATGTACAAACGAAAAAAACAGTCAGCTGGAAGCGACTATGCAACCTATCTTGCTTATAGATATGAGAGACAGAATTAAGTAACGCAAAAGAAAAATAATGAAATCAACAAGATTTTGAAAACCATTTATGACAGTTTTGCATTCATAGTTTAATTCAGTCCTGAAAATTCAGTGCGGAAAAGTGATGATTCATGAGTTTGGTTACAAAGTTTGAAACTGTTCGAGTTTGCAGAACAAAACTGTAGGTTCCAATTACACTAATTATTCACATCTATGCACACAACTTTAAGGAAGCTGATAACACTACGCAGAGTAGCGCCGCTAGTAGAATCCAGCCGAAGTCCTGCTTCTCACTGTTAGGTCTCTTTTAAACTATCAAATCCGCCAAAATATTCATTATACTTCTTTTTATTGAGATTACCGTACGACAGTATTCACCCCACTGTTGGCTTCCCCACCAATTCAGTATCTCTTCCTCTTCTGACTACTTATTAGTAAGCGGAATTTTTAAAGAAATGTACACGCACAAGATGCCAGGCGGGTTTGAGGGGAGTTGTAATTGAACGCTGTCACTGATTGTTACTGAAGCTTGTCATTTTCACGTGCCGAAAAGTGTTCCCCTGTGACGTCAACCATCGCGTTCATATGGATGGTTTGTCCACATTACTTTGGCAAGGAACATTAGACTTGAGTTTATACCTATGTTAAAAAATCCGTTGCGTTCGTACTTGCCGTGCCTGTGAGGAAAACGTGGACAACGACACTGTTGCTTCATCTGTGGGTGAGTTTCGACCCGCACCTTCTTATGTTTGTAAAATTCTGTTTATGTATACAAGTATGATTTATAGTTATAAGTTTTAGCTTATGTTCTATGTGTCTCAGAAGGAAGCGGTACATTGTGATTTAGTCTGTCAATTGCGGACTGGGGCAAATACGTTTACTGTGAATGTAGTTATAGACACATGACATTACTGGAGCGTAGGTAGGATTACTTGACGTCTGTTTTCATTAATGTGAGCACGGATTGTTCCCTGTGACACAAGTGAACTGGGTTTTGGTGCAAGCACCACAGGGTGGCTCACACTAAACGGGTAACGATTGCACAACAATGCAAAAGGTGATGACGGATGATGACGGATGATGGAAGAAGTATGAAACTGGTGAGGACGTTAGATAACTCGGTTAACATGATAAACTAATGGTTGCAGCTACAAATTTCATTTGAAGTGCTGATTCTAAATAGCTCCATACGCATGCAGAGTGTTATATCTTACTAGGGTATATTACGTGTGCATGAACGCAGATATGTGTGTTTGAAACATGCACACGTTTGAACAAATAAAACAATAGTACCAGTGTCGTTTCCGAAGTGATATCACAAATCTTCACAGCAATGAAAACGCATTTCTTATAACTGACAAGTTAGTGCTACTGGCTCCTCCTTTGGGGAGCTACTTGATAGATTATTGCAATTTTCACACAAATCGTCAGATAATACTTATATAACCTTGCATCTGGTTATTCCATGACTTACTTGTTCGCGTTCTTCCGGATCATCGCTGGGCTCTATAATAGGTTCTCCGTAACTGTCGTACTCGACGCGTTGCTGTGGACGACGAGTAGCCTCGGTGGACATGACAAGAAAACGTTAGATGTAAAATGCTTGTTTTTCAAGATTCACTTTCGCTGACAATCGCTGTCTCCAGCTCTGTCTTTCTCCTGATCGGATTGTAAATATCCGTAGTGTTTAACGGACTACAACACACCTGAATATTTATACAATGTTATCCTAACGCAAATATACACTTACAGCTAATCTGTTTGCCGCCAGTTTCACTTGTTTACACTATGAGATACATTTAGCTATGCATGTTGAGTGATCGGCAAAAGTGCATTGACATACATGTGTATGTATGAAACACGGTTCCTCATAAGCTGGATATAAACACTACTTACAAGGTACGAAACTCATATCCACGGATTTTTGAACACCATTGGCCAAAATTGGCCTAAATTTCATAGTCCGACCGATCTGTTTTACTACATCAAGGATAAAAGGGGACTTGGGAAACTAATCCAAGGGTTCTGAATGAAGCGGATTGTTTTTTCCAAAAGTGGTCAGCATAACGTCCACATCTGATGCATCCGAGAGACCTGATACCGACTAATAGAACAGGGAGCTTCATGTGTAGAACTGAGACGTAACCTTGACTACATACTCTTGGTGTACATCTTGATAATGTCAGATTTTGCCCGTTCTACCTCTCTGTAGATTTACAACTGGTTCACTTGGCCCCAAAATCCTTTAAACCAGGAGTGGAAAGTCAGCAAAGGATACGATAGGTGGTTGCTCACAGGTTTTGAGCAAGAGAGAGTTCTAGAATGCAATACATATCGTACACTATCACTTTACTTGCTTCTCACCACATACTCGGGCAAAAAGAAGCAATCTACTTATACTGGGTGGACAAAGCAAAAAGTGGCAAAAACAGTAGCAAATCAACCAATGTATGAAAGCATTGTGAAAAACAAAAATAAATGATTAGCCCGTTCGCTTTACCTTGATAACTCCCATTACATCAAACTGCACTAGATTCTGTTTCGTTTCACATTTACCTCTTCCTTCAGCATACATTAACCGGGGAATTTAGTTTGGCTTTCGCTACTCCAACTTTCATTATGTCCGTTAATGTGACTGCGAACTTTCCCTAGTTAACCTCTTGACCCATAGTTCTTCAGAATTTCATGGCAAAAGCAACACATTAATATACACTAATCAAGTCACTGTGTAGAGAACGTCACTAAGTTGCCACTGTTAAGTGAACAGTCTCCGCTTCTTGTTGTATATTCTCACTAACAATATCTCGCATAATTTTCTGTCTACCAAGGAAGAGAGAGATATTTTCGTACAAGCTAAGCACGTTCATCAGATCTTTGCCTATCCAGCGGGTGATTTCCACTTCCATGATTTCCCAAGCTTATGGTGACGCGGTTCGGATGTTGCACTGAGAAAACAGGCGAATCTGCAAACAAATTTTATCAAGTGGTTTAATCACCATATAGCAAGCGAACTTAAACGAATGCAAGTCAAGATGCTAGGAACACACACCTGAGAAGAACTTTGGCATAGCCACAGGCCAGCTGCCAAAGAGGACGAACGATCACGGGAACTCCCGTCAACCTTGGGGATCAAACAAATGTTGGGATGATTGGCTACCATCCTTTGACGCTAATGACTGGGACATTGTTGAACAGAATGTGGCCTATGGCGATAGATTTGTTAAACAGCAACGAATAAAACTGTGATACCGACGCCGGGGCACTAATTTTGATGCGAGGGTTTATATTAACCCTATATTCTGAAGATAATACGGATGAGGACAGTGGTACTAAACAGGTCGCACTTCTCTTGCAATTTAAAAGTTTGTGGACATCGAAGATTGTTTAACTGCATGCTTCATTACCCACTTTTTTAAATCCATCGAAAGAAGTCGTAGTTCCAGTTCAATTTATGTAATAATAATTCCGAGTTTAAAACAGACCGTTTGATCAGACTTTCATTTCTAACCACTGACTGTAAATTGTTTGCACTTCGTCAGAAAGTGTGTGTTTATTGCCTTTTAATAGTACGCTTCTTCTTTGTTCGGACAAATTACTTCCACTCTGCATTTAACATACAAAACGAAGTATGTGGATTATCACAAAACTTCTAGTGTTTGGATTGATGTTTGCTCATTCACAAAAGGATTCCAGAGAACAGTACTACACTCCATACAAAAACGATAATCGACTAAAAGCCGTAACACTGCTTTTTAAACTTATCCATTGCTAAGCTGCTGTCTTCATTGCAGACAACGTAGTTGAGTACCAGTTTACCACGTTGTTTCATTGTGTAGGGGTCTTCTTGTAATTGCACAACCAGGGAAACCGTGTTAAGTATGGAACTGCGGTCTAGCGGCTTTATTACAATTTTGCGCTCAATTGGATTAACCAAAGCCCCAGGAAGCGTATCGGTATTATACCCAGCCATGTGTTCATAGTTCACAGTGGACAATACAATAAGCAACGAACCTTTCCCACCCCGTTTGTCTGTAATACAGCTGGGTACTTTGAGATCACTGATGTGCACTGATCAAAATGACGCACATGGACTAACTTATGTGGGCGGATACTGGATCTTGGATAAGACTTTCATGGCATAATGTGGGTTGCGGGAACTACCAACTACGAACTAAGAAAACCTGGTCTTAAAATACTAACATGTGAAAAGTTAAAACTTCCAGCACTGCTGGGTAGTACACAAACATTATCCCTCCATCCTACCAGATTCTATCAGAGACAGCAATGTGAGTGTGGTATTACCATGTGAGACATTTGCAGCCGTACACGCATGTGTATTCAGTAGTTTTATGAGAATAACGTATCTAAATTTGTGAACAACCTGACCAACATGGGCAGGATGGCAATTTTACAGTTTCTCGGAATGTCTCAGTCAGAATCGGTTCCTTTTTAGAGTTGACTATGTTAGGTATGAACGACTTACTCATGTTTTCCTACAACTGGTTTGGAGCCACATTTGTGTAAACCGCTAGTTTACTTTCTTATTTGCGTCGAATTTGAAGTCAATGTATGTGTGAGAGTACGACTACTCAGTAAAAACAAATAATAAATATTACACTGTTATACACATCTCAACATTCATCAGAGCGGTAGCACTCTATAAATCCTTGATGTAGTAAAACAGATCGGTCGGACTATGATATTTAGGC